>JACXGI010010389.1:0-27717 GCA_016801175.1 Esox masquinongy
TTTTCGGAGATACTGAATTTGGGATTTTCATTAGTTGTCAGTTTTAATCATCACAATTAAATGAAATAAACATTTGAAATATATCAGTCTGTGTGTAATGAATGAATATAATATCCAAGTTTCACTTTTTGAATGGAATTACTGAAATAAATCAACTTTTTGATGATATTCTAATTATATGACCAGCACCTGTATATAGGCCCAGCTTTTTTTTTTACTATGCAGGTCAGGGCCCTTGGGATGTGGGGGACCCACCTCGCGGTGGCTGCAGGAGTTTCCCTGCCGCCAGTGCTATAACAATACTTTTTTGTATTAAAAAAGGCAGTCCTGTAAATTCTTCAAATAGTTGTGAGTGTATTTGGCCCAATCCTAAATTGACCCAATGTCCTAAACACTATTCACCTGTGGAAATCTGAGAGTTGATTGGTTTATGTATGGTGAATCTAAGGACTTGTTAACATTACCTCCAAGACATTTCGAAGAAGACTTCAGATGGTAAATTATTTTATGTATACTTTCAGATAGACGCAACTTCTGAGTATCACGTTGAAGGATGGTGCAGGACACAGGCGCTGGGAGAACGGAGGACATTTAATAACGAAACTAAAACATAGTGGCTCTTCGAGAAAAGGACACGCCCTGTCTGACACGTTCAGAGAGCAGGTTTCAGTTAAAGAGTAGAACAAACTCAGAGTTCGTTGGATAAAACCTGCCAGAGAACAGGTTAGCTTCACGGAGTATGTTGCCCTAGTAACTGACTCAGAGTAACGCTGAACTGGCTTTTTGAAACCGTAAACCCAGAGTTTCCCTCAACTCTAAGTCAACTAACTCTGAAACCCGCTGTTTGAAATACCCACGATATGTCTCAGAAAATGTAGTGTATATTTACATGCCCTTTTGGTTTACGATAACAACAACCACGAAGGATAAAGAAAGTTTCATTTAGAACTTAGCCTACATGTTTTTTACCTGAAACTAACATTAAATTTTTGGAGTTTACAACATATTCATTCTTTTTTAACTTGCTATATAATAGAGTGTAAGACATAATGGCAGGACAATATAATATTTAACCCAGAAATATGTATTTCAGTGACAGCATTTTTTCTTTACTCTTTGTTAGTGATGGCCATTCGAGGCTTCATTAGCGTTATTTTAGCAGCAGGATATTATGCTGGCAGCACTCAGATTTTCATTATCACAATAAAAGCCATCATTGAAATGTATAAGGCAATATAGTTAATCTAGTCTGTGAAAAAGAACAGACGGGAATAACATTGGAACATACATTAAACATAAAATGTACAGAGTAGATTGTTAACTATATTACCTTATACATTTCAATTATGGCTTTTATTTTGAAAAGGAAAATCTGAGTTAGCACTGCTAGCATAATATTCTGCTGCTAGAAGAACGGTAATGAAGCCTCGAATGGCCACCACTACTCTGTGTCACGATGTGGTGAGGATGAACCAGGCGCAGAGTGAGGGAATCATTTGTGTTTTTGAATAACAAACAGAAAACTGAGCGCATACAAAAATAAATCAAAAAGGTAGTTACACCGCGCACATGAGAAACACAACCGACAAGGCAAACAATACTGAACAACTGCTTGGCTTCCTAGGGAAGGCTATATACCCTTCATAGTGAAGGAATGGAAAACAGGTGCACGTAATCTACTATAGGCAGTGTTCGTACGCAGGTGGAAAATGGAACGATGGCAGCTAGAAGGCCGACGACATAGAGCGACAAGGTTGGGACTTTCAGGTGGAGATGTGACACTTGTGGGCGTGACTGAAGTTGTTGCAGTGAACACAAAATTAGAACATTTTAAACCGTCTTCCTTTGAGCAACAGGATCAATTTACTTTATTATAAGAACTCAACAACAACTGAATCAGTGAAGTTAAAGTTTGGACAAGCAGCATTCTTGACATTTGATCATGTACACAAACATTCTCAATTGTGTAAGCTTGAGTCAGCACTTATGAAAAGAAGGTGAAACTTTACTGCTATAACACATCTGAAATATTCCTTCAATAAGTTAACTAGGTATCCAGTTAACACTGTATTCAAATTATTTAATTACAATGAATGTGTTTTTAAATAAAGTAGCAACTACCTTCCTCCCTGAGCCAGTGTCCAGTCAGCTCATAACCTCATCATACTTTGGCTGGATTTGTATGGGCTCAAATTACTGCCAGATGTCTTGTAGGAAAATAAAGCGATGTGCACACCTGTAAATAACAATCCACACAACAGTTTTGCATTTCGTGAATTTAAAGATCAGTGAATGCTTGATTAAAGACTTGCAAGAATTAACAATTTGCATCTGTAAACCTTTTTTTTTTTGCCAGTATTCAAAAAATATTTACACATACACGACTTGAGAATTACACACAACTTATTTAGGCAACCAAATCACCAAATAAAAGGACAACTTGCAATTTACAGATACAGGTCATTTCACTTGAGATCTCGTTCATTTCTGATGGGGGGTCAAAGAAAATTACTGCCTAAAGTTTCGCAAGTGCGTTAGCTTTGCATACTTGTATTAAAGTTGTGAATTTATTTATTTTATTTTAAATTTTTTATACAGGGAAAACCAGCTGAGACTGAGGTCTCATATACAGTGGTGCCCTGTATTACAACAACAAAATAAAAACATGAATAAGAAAAGAAAAAGAAAATATTTTAAAACCGATGTAAAACACAATTTAAAAAAGCAAGTACAATTTACTGTAAAATGTTCAGTCAGACACTTTTTAAAATGTGCTATGGACACAATATGCTTCCACCTAAGGTCATCCTGCAGCTCATTCCAAGTTTTAGGGGCTCAGAAGGAAAATTATGTTGGGGTATTTCAGAAAGCAATGTTAACATACACTGAGTTTAAACAACAACTCTGGGTTGACTGACTCTGAGCTGTCAAACTCAGAGTTGACGGTTTCAGAACAGGTGGTAACAATTAGTTCAGTCAACTCTGAGTTAAGTTAACCCTGAGTAAAGCATGTGCACAAGGAGATTAAAAGCCCTAATCAATGGAACGTAGATAACATGATTCATCATGGCAACAGGAGAAAGAGGGCTCAAACCCCCTACTTCTCCCGAGTGGAGTTAGAAATATTAATGAATGCATATGCAGAATATGAATATATATTCATGAAAACAAGCAATACAGTAGCAGCAGCAAAAGGGCATAAGCTGGCGTGGCACAAATTTGCTGACCGAGACAATGTGTGAGTATTAATTGAAAAAAAAATCTTGAGTGTTCCACTCATTAAGCATTTATATAATGTGTGTGTGTGTGTGTATGGGTGTAATATTTATGCAGGTGCAACCCAACAGGCACAAAACGTACTTGGCAGCAACTGAAGATGAAATATAAAAATATACAAGAAGTGTAATTTCAGTACAAGCAATTGTGATGTTGTTCAGCCTCCCCTACCAAATTAAACAGCTTTCAGTGGCTATATTCTACGTGTTATATTTAAGTAGTAAGTGACATTTTCTACAAAAAAAGTACAATTTTCAGCCATTTCAACACTGCTAGTATTTAATATTGTCTATTCGAATGTAACACCTAAATGCCTTTACGCATTCAAATCTCCAAATTTGTGCTTATTGGACATGTTGAAATCGGACCTCCATTATAGCCCAAAAAAATGCTGACGGCTGAAAACAGCCGGGGGTCCAAAAGAGGCTGTTTTTACTGAGGATGCCCTCAGTCAAAACAGGTGGGGGTCCACTACCACTCATAGAGGCTGTAGAGATGCCCTCAGTCAAAACAGTGAGCGACCTATTGCTGAAAGCATCTCTGGAGGAAGCTCATCAAACCCAACCACCCCCCAGGAAACAAGGGCATTCATCATTTTGCCAGTGTTAGCTCAGTGACGCCCAGTGAACTGAGAGCATGTCCACGATGTGTCATAGGAAAGATATGAGGCTGAGAATATTGTTCAGATAAATCAGGCCCGGATCCATGGGGGGGCAAAGCCGGGCATTGCCCCCCAAGATAGAATCTGTGCCCACCCCCGTTTTATTTTCCCTTAAACACTGCAAGTAGTAAATTAATTAGATGTGCCCCTGAAGGAACTGGATTTCGACACGTTTTTGATTAATTCTAAATACTCAATGAATTAATGTAACAAATGAATTTAATAGCTAAAGAGAGTATTACATTTACAGTACAAGTATCAAAGATAAAAGTTATCTGGAGATTCAAGATGTTTGCAAGAGCAAAGATGCAGGCAGAAGGGAAAATGCAGGAGAGAGCTTCCTCAATCCCCGCTCTGGTTTAT
Organism: Esox masquinongy; assembly: GCA_016801175.1. NCBI lineage: Eukaryota > Metazoa > Chordata > Actinopteri > Esociformes > Esocidae > Esox > Esox masquinongy. Next base: position 4,301 of record JACXGI010010389.1, read on the forward strand.
ATCCCAGAACTAAAGGCATGGGGATTGGTTTACTGACCAAAGGATAACAAACTAATCCTGAAGAATTATCAGGATTAGGGACACATTCCGATCTGTTCTGGGGTCATCTCACAAGACAGAGTGGTGTTATCTCGAGAAGCAAGCAAGCTAGCAAGCAAGCAAGCAAGCATTTTATTTATATAGCACAATTCATACATCGAAGCAATTCAATGTGCTTTACAAAGAAAAATAAAATAAAAAATATATACAGTGGGGCAAAAAAGTATCTAGTCAGCCACCAATTGTGCAAGTTCTCCCACCCAAAAAGACGAGAGAGGCCTGCAACCTTCATCATAGGCACACCCCAACTATGAGAGACAAAATGAGAAAAAAAAAAAAGCTAGGCAATAATAAGCAAACCTTTCAGTCCCTGTATTTACATCTTACAGAAAAATCTGAAAACCATTAATATTCCAATGATTGCATATGAGGACAGAAAATAAGTACATAGGTATACATGTGTAGTGTAATGAAAGATGTGTTTTGGAAGGTTTGTGAAAGTGCCGTGTTGTCTGGTGTCTCAACTCAGTGGGACATCCTAATTTTACACCAATGGGCATATTTGCTTCCTGAACGGAACGGACATACAGGGTGGGGGCCAAAGTAGCCCCATCCGCTCAGACGAACCAGGTGTGAGGATGGACTAATCAACAAAGTAGAAATATGACTTTCGTTGGATTAACTGCACTGATGTTTGGTCTTTTAATGTGTGTCCCATAAAGGGATAAACTCTCCAATAGGTTTCAGTGCTGTACATGTCATGTATCGTTTGTTACAGGTAAATGTTTACTGGATGAAGAATCCTGCAAGACCAAGGTTCTAGCTTTGGATGGTGCTAATTGAATATATGTAAATGTGTGAATGCTGGTTTCTTTGTTCTCATTGTTTTAGCCAAGGTGAGGTGATCCTATTATAGATGCAATGGGGGAGTTTGGAATCGGTCTGTCTGGGTGGGATAAATAGGGAAGCATGACTTGGTTCTTGGTGTCTATCTTTAATAGAAGCTCCTAGCACACCTTCATGCTATAGTGTCTTAAATACTTATGGTATACTTGTGCCACATTTCCACTGGTGCTTTACCTCAGTACCAGGGCTACACCAGTGATTTATGCTAATGTTGGCTCTAGACTTTTCAGTTTCCACTATACATTTGGGACCAAGGACTTAAGGAGGGGTTCAGGTGGGGAGGGAGGAGTAAACTATCAACACGATTTGGTTTTCCGGTTACGGGAAACATTTTTCTATTTTTTTCTATTATTTTTCTGTTAGTAAAATAAAATAAACAATAACGCCATGCTCCGTTTGTTTACAATACGGCGTTTGAACTTGAGTAATAAAACTAATTTCTTCCTGAAACTTCTGTGACCGGCTCCTTCTCCACTTACACCCATGACACTGCAACTGTAAGCAAGTGTATTTATTATTTAGTGAAATAAGTATTTTGTCAAAACTATCTACCTCTTATGGAAGGATTGGCAGAATTCTGAGGTAATTCTGCGTTGTTATAGGTTCTGCAGGCTGTTTCGGTCTCAGTGCTCTATTGAGTCAATGGCGTCATTTCACCTTCGGTCGTTCCAACTCTTTCCGTTCCGAGTCTTTGCTTCCCTGTACTGTTGCTTTATTTTTCTTTATTTTGTCAGGGATCTGTTTGTTAGATCGGATGAAAATCATTATGAGAAGCCTAAAGCAAACGATACACATCGCTATTCGAACAGCACAGCACGCAACGCGTCAACTCGCAAACCCCCGCCCTAAGTCCTAAAGTCCGGGGCTTGGCACCAAATGAGAACGGCCATGGCCTAGTGGCCAACTGGCGCTGTACCGTGTCAATGGAAAAAGCAAAAATTCTGGACTTTAGGGTAAAACACCAGTGTTTGGCACCAGTGGAAACGAGGCATTAGTATACTGTTAGACTAGTTGGGGGGACGTTGAATCGTGTTGGTATGTAACTGTGTTTTGTATTGTAAATTTTTTACTTGATTGGAATAAAATGTATTACTTTGGAATATAGATTACTACAGCATTCCTTGTTCATCTCCATACTCAAGCTCGTAGGGCTACTGGTAATTACACACACATAAGTTTAAGCGACCAGACTTAGCATCCCTGAGTCCTGGATTTTCGAAGCAGTCTGGTTAGGCCCAGGGACACATGCCATTTTACTGTATGGTTCGTGTTGAACAACCTACACCTTATGGGCTTATGATAACTGGTATAGGCACATACACATACGTAAATCAATGTGACCAGACTGATCATCTCTGAGTTCCGGGTTGCTACACGATCCCTTGTTTTCTGTACTTGACTGATGAGGAGCATTGAGGATAACGTAGGCCGAGAAACACTATCTTTTAAATGTTTGGCTAGTGATGAAAGATGAGTTACCTTTTCTAAGAACTTCCAGCATATCATGGTCATTTATGATTGCGTATGTTTACAAACAATATGGAGTCAGTTTATTAGATATAAAATGATCACGTAGGTCATGGATTCTCATTTTGCACTAGTTTTCCTACCTGTCCACTCAGTAGCATTCGAAGGGGTTTACCTTTATTCCCCCAATAGAGCTATCCAATAAGTAAAACTGTCCGTTCCAGATGTTATCTTTTTTCCAGCTTGGTTACCACTCTCAATACAAAGTCCAGTATAACCACACTACTCCACAGCTGGTAAGTGAGTCATCGGTTGTCCCTACCTCCCATGCTGACAGAATAAACCCAAGAAGGACACCTGAATTTAGGTAGGTTCCCTTTTTCTATTGCTGGAGAGTAGAACAACATTCTCATTTAACTTTCGTTGAACCTGTAATGCTTGGGATCCAAGTACTGTTGACCTATACTTGTAATGGTATCAACAATAACAGGCCCAACTGTGTCACCCCAGAGACTGCCTCAAGCATGCCCTGCAGTTTCCGGAATGTTCTAAGCCTCACTATTTCAACCGAAATTGCTGTCGAAGGGCAATGCTTTTTATACTCTGGGGGGTTATACATGCTCTCATGGTGCGGGAGTTGAGAGTAATGCCAGTAAAGATGACTTTTTGGCTTGGTGTAAAGTTGCTTATTTTTGTTGTTTACAGAGAAGCCCAGCGCTGTGACGTGGGACATTGTAAGCGCTGTGCTCTCGGCTGCACACTCACGTTTTTGCGCAAAACTTAGACATTCGTTGAGGTACGAAAGGATCTTTATCCCCTGTGGGTGTAGGAAGCTGAAGGCTGCACTCACACTTTTTGTGAAGGCCCAAGGAGATAGGGAGAGGCCATAGGATAGTGCTGTGAACTGGTACGATTGGTTTCAGAAGACGAACCAGAGAAAACATCTGTGATACGGAGATACAAGGTTGTGAAAGTAAGCATCTTTTAAATCCAGAGAACCATTCCCCTAGGGTTACGGTCTTTAGAATGTCAACCTTTTACAAAAGGTGAAAGGAAAACAGTTTAAAAAAGGTTTAAGATCTAGAACTGAATGGTCAGTCTTCTTTTGGAACCAGGAAATAGGATGAATAAAGGCATCCTGCTGTTGCAGTGTTTCTACTTTCTGATCAAAGTGAGTATTCAGGGGTCTCTTACCCCTGAAATGACAGGGGTTGGCATCAAAACTGCAGCCTATAACCTTTAATCAGCATCCATGCGTCAGAGGAGTGAGATGCTCACTAGGTCATGTGCTGCTGGGTAAATCGTATGAATGTCAACCCATCCCAGTCAGTTTTTGCCCCCTTGATTGTTTGTGATGAAGGGGGATGGTAGCCACAGGCATTCCCTTGTTGGGATGGGGGGTGGCTGCATTACCATCTGGGGGCTGGTGGACACCCAAGTTAGGCTGATTGTAGGTCAGGGGCACAAACGAAGGGCTGAGCCAAAAGAAACCTGTGATGTTCATGTGCATGGCACCAGGATTTTTTCTTTCCCAGTGCTAAGGGGGAGCTTGACCAATACAATGACCAATATATTAACAGAATGGCTGGTTATTAACTTTTACATACTTCTTTATTTAAAAATAAAAACATACTAAAATGCTTGAAGGGGCTTAACTGGGGCAACGCAGATTTGTGGCGTGGCTACAGTACCCCCTAGCCCCGGTGTTGCACCGTGCCTGATCAGGCCTGTCTCAGTGGGAATTGACAAGATATTGTGGTAGTTGAAAAAATATTTTTCAGTGGCTGTTGACAAGATGATAATTGACAAAATAGATCCAGAAAACTAAACAAAAATGTTTTTCTATTTTTGTTGACTAAAACGAGCCAAGACAATATTGCTTTTGTGACTAAAATCTGGACTGATGTTAGAGGACACAATAATTGGAAAGAGCTTTTCTGTGCAATCAGTTGCTTTGTTTTTTTTAATTACAAAATGCATGCAAATCTGTAAGGCATTAGGTGCTTCAGACAATGTTTTGAATGGAACTATGCTATTCATCCCCTGTGGTAAATGGAAGCTACACAACTGCACTAGTGTCCTGAGCTCATCAATCTAAAACATGCTTGGTTTGCAAGGCAATTTGCATCGGGCACTTGGTGTGTTGGTTAGCTTGGAGTTTGCGGGATAATATGTGCTGATAAACGTATGTGCTTAATTTTTAAAATCATACTTTTCACAAATTACTCTTTACATTTGCTTTAAAACACCATAAAAAATTCTTGTGGCTACAATTCACAATTTTGATAATGAATTACACACCACAATGCACTGAAATTAGGGCTTTTATTTTGAAAAAAGAAAACCCATAATATCCTATTGCTAGCAGAATGGTAGTCTTCTGTGGAGTTGTCAGTGGTTTAGTGGTGGTAGCTAACAATCTGCCTGTGTCAGAAACACTACTGGGATGGAGACAGCCCACTTGAATACAAGTCCACATTGTATCTAAATTGGGTGGCCTGGGAACCAGCAGCATGGAGGGGTGCCCCAATCGAAGACATCTCACTGGTTATATTTTTCTGGTGGGCAGAAGCAATAGCTAGACCAGAATTCCGGTTCAATTGCCCCAACTACTTGCCCCACTCACAAAAATTTGCCAGTGAGATGTCTAGGTCTCAGGCACCAGTCCATGTGTGAGCAGACTTGATTATCATTCAGTTACAAAACGTTATCAATTGTTGCTGATATAAAATCCTGGAATAGAGCAGACAGGATTCTATATGACTTTCTATTTGAACCTAAAACATACTGAACAAACTGTGGTGCTCAGAACATGGTTCTAGAACACTTAGTTAAATGAACAACATGGATAGTTCTATACATGAAATATACATCGGCTACATACAAGAACATTTTGCAATATAGCAAAAAATAAGGGCATACTTTCAAGTGGGCTATCTGAAATGTTTAATAACTGTCGGTCTGTCAGCGCTCATTCAACTGCTGTAGCTCCTCCCTCAAACATTATATAAATGACAAGAGATCCTGTGACAACTACGAAGAAGCATTGGCAGTAGCAGGTATATTTATAAGCGCCATCAACAGGCTAGGAAGACCTGTTCAGTTGAGCATTGCAGCCTCACATGGTACTGACTACAATGTCTGTAGCTGGCATTCAATTGTTTCACCTAGGAAAACATACTAATTTGTTAAATGGCTGGACATTATCTATACAATAATTTGTCTCTGCTTAAGAAATTAAACTTGTTCTGAGTGTCAAAGTAAATGGATAAGAAAAGTCCCTTTCATGGTCATATTAAAAATTCTTTATTGATATTTGGTCAGTACATGAAAGGATGGAAGTCAGAATGAGTAACAACGTACATTGTGTAGAAACTACACACAAGTCAAACAGAAACTTAAAAACGCATTTAAAAAACCCAAAGAGGTCAGAATCTAAAAGATGACATCCTTGAACATTTGCAAAGCTACTAAAGTGAACTACGCTTTATTCACTTTTATTGAGAATGAAATTATCTTGATTTGAATTTGTCAAACAAGAATTTTAGGGGTCAAAATGTTTAAGAAACCAAGAGACCAAATAAAAAAATATCTAGCATGAATCATACAAAAACTCAATCTGCATACATTAATTTTACGTAATGTTCCTGTTTAGCAACACAATTTTCTTTAACTTGTGGCAGAGGTATCACGATAGGCAAAGGAAAGAGAAATTCTGGACAGCTCTACTGACTAAGTGTTTGTTGTTTTTGTCTCGTATAAAAAGGAAAAACAGATGTGTTATTATAAACTAAAGTACATTACAAAACTGAGTTGGTGCTCGAGTCCAGACCGTTCTGAGCATGCCGCGACCCCGCAGTCCTGATGCCCTTGACCACTGGGGCAGCCTTGTCCTCGTGCGGGTCAGTGTTGGAGTCTGTGTCGTTCGAGTGCTGCGTCAGGGACGTCTCGCTGCCTGTCGGAGAGTCCACGCTCTCGTACCCTACACTTAGTTGGCTCCCGAACCCCCCTGGTCCTGCACCGCCACCAGCCTGGCCACCCGCTTCCGTGCCATGGTTGGAGAGTTTCGTCTCACCCTCACCGGGGCTGGACGCCATAGGAGACGGAGGAAAATCTTCCTCTGTGCTGCTAACCTCACGGTACAAGCTGGGGGTGGCCGCTGCACCTCTCTGGGACGACGAGCTGCCATTGCTTGGTCCGTTGGAGACTCTCCCGCAGTCTTTCCCTGCCTGGGCGGAGGAGGGGGTGGAAAGCTGCTCGGCTTGGCCGGGGGGTTCAGCCGAGGGGCTGGAGGGGGAAGTCCTGCTGGGCCCTGGCCCAGAAGAGGCAGTCTGAGCTGGGTTCTGGGAGAGCTGCTGGCGCGTCTCCCGGAGCTGCTGCTGGAGGACCAGGATGGTGCTCTGCATGCCCTCCACTTCCTCGTCCAGCTGGATGATGAAATCGTTCAACTCTGGACAGGACGAAAAACAGACAATGTTGCAATACAATAAGGCTGAAGAAAAACACAGCCCCAAGTAAACAAATGCAAATCTTTCTAATCCAGGAGGACAATACGCTTGGTTTAGAAACATTTCTAACAGATGCTCCTTCACAATGTACTGGTCTGTTGAATACATCTGGAGGAGAATACAGCTCCTCCAATGCAGAGGTTACAGACTGCACTTTACTGTAGCACAGATTAAAAACCAAGGGAGCTATAAAGCACACATGGGTCTTCAGTGTGCAGATAAAGAACATCTCAGACTTCCATTTTTAACCAGTGAACCCAGGCCCAGGTAGATGGAGTTAAGCTATCGTGTTCTCACCATCCTGGCTGCTCTTGAGCTCCTCACTATACTTCTTCTGCAGGGCCAACTCTGCCTCCAGCTGGGCGATACGTCCCTGGGACAGCTGCCTTCCCAGTTCCTGGTTCTCCTGGATCAGCATCCGGCACTTGGCCATCAGTTTCTTCCCCGTCTGGCTGCAAGGGAGACAGGGCCTCACATCACACAATGAACCAGGGCACAGCCAACCGCCGGCCACTGGCAAGGACAGCCAGATCAGTCCGGTGACCTAACAGGGCGGTTGCTATACTGCAGTTCCAGGTTAGCATTTCGTTTTGTGGTCATGTTCTGTAGACTCAGAACACCTCACACAGCTTGGAGGTGTCTAATGTTGCGGGGACCACACAGATCTTCTGAGACGTGCGGAACGACTGAAAGAGAGAGGCTACCTGGAAGAACACCATCCTCCAACACTATGAATTCTGATCCAGCCATACAGGAAGTTTCCATTTCCAGAAAGGCAGAAATTGTAGGTGCAAACGATACCATAGACCTAGATTCCGATTAAACAGTGGCATTCCTATGCAGCGGCATACAGTACCTTTTACCTTTTTCGTACCCCTATGCACATTTTACAACAAGTAGGACGGCATACTTTTGGTAACTGCACGCCCAACTGTACTTTCAACAGGATAAAGAATCGGTCTGCCAAAACCGACTGGCTTCCGTTGGTGTGAGAGTTACTCAGTCAGCACCTTGGACAAGGTCACCGGAGGTAAAGATGCTCTAACCATGATGAAACATTCTCTGTCGACTCTTAAAACAAGGAAAATGCATGCTTCAATTGCATTGACACTTCACAGAGGAATCATGGCAGCTGGAGAAATCTCAACTTCACAATAGTCACGATGCTTTACTTAAAACCTATAAACTCTGCATGTTGCAGACTACAGATGGCCCGATTCCTAAAAACAACAGCTTGGACTAGTTCCACCAGAATCATGTAAAAACCATACTATTGACAATGAACTGCAAGAAGGGCAACCAATGAAACATCCTCTTTGATTACATTTAAACTCATGGCAGTCACTTTGGAACTGGTATCTAAATAGAAGTTAATACTTGGCAACAATGCATTGTCAAACAAGAATGTTGCATTCAGTTATTACATCAACATGAGTACTTTTGCCCATTAATAGAATTACATTCATCAGGTATTGAGGAAAAACACTCCCAGAAAAAACTGGATAGTGGATTTGAAGTCTAAATGATTATAAAACATTCTTGTTACTTTGATTGTTACCGTAGAAGTTCAAAGGCTCTCATCTATTTTAGCTTGCCACCAGAAAAACATTCATGTGAATATGTTTTGGAAAACTACTTCCAATCACTTATTCCCATCAGTGCTTTAGCAGACAACACCTCTAAAGTCATTCTACAGGTGCTCCTACCACAAGTGTTGTAATTATATCAACTATATCAGCCGTTAACCAAGTTGCGGTGAAGTTTGAAATTGAACCAAATGGAATCAATGAATTGCATTTTGCTTATAAATTACTATGACTTACCTAGAATGTATGCCTAAAACATCAACTGGAATTGACCCCCCCCCACCCACAAAACAAGTTCTAAAGCAATTGGTGGGGGGACGGGGTGAGGTGAACAACAAGACAAATACAGAAGAACAATATCATATTGAACTGAATAAATACATTCATGAAATTGTAACATTACTCATTTCACATGTGTAATTATGAGAAATACAGAAAGAACTCCCGAACCAACTGCAGTGTTCTTTTTTTGTGTTTCTAAACCAATTTAGAAAACCTCAAGTGTTGCATTAATTAGTAAATAGCCAGGCAGTTGCACTTTGTTCCACTCAAATCACCGAATCTGAGCAAATTTTTTATTTTTTCCCTGCACACTGCAGTGAGTGTAGGAGCATTTCAGTGAACCAAAAGAGGAAAGTAAATGTAACGGCAACATAAACATGTTACAAAATAAAAACATGTAAATACACTCTACCCGTGTGTGTGGGGCCCGTGCTTAAAGTCACAGGCGATTTTGACACTTGCTTGCGCACACGCCTCAACCAGTCACTTCTTTACTGAGGGTCTGGCTCCCCCCTCAGAGTCTTAACACATAACACTGGCTCCTCCCACCAAAAGTCTTACAGCTTATCTTAGAACCTTCCCCACAGTATTTTCATTGTATTCTACAATCTGTCCAAGAGTCTTAAGAGTCTCAGGAGCACTAGCGGTTTCCACTGTTAAATGTCTTTAGCTAGCGGGGACAGTCTTTAAATGTTCAATTGGGGATTTAGGCTAGGGGTGCTCTCCCTGCTCCGGCAGTTTGCCCAAGGCTGCCTCAATCTCCACCATAACCCCCACCCTTCCCCATTTAATATAGCAACTGTCTGGCTTGGGCTGAAGGGGGGTTGGGGTGGGGGCAGGGCATATCCGTGTCGGACGTGACCACCTCTTCAGGAACAGTCCCGACTCCTTCAGGGCCCCTGGGCGGTGAGGGGGTTAGGAGGAGAGAGAGAGCTGAAACACAAGTGTCACCTGACCACACTGTCTTTTTGTCATTCAGTTTAGATTATGTGATATGTAGCAGGGGGACAACACAAGAGTACACAAAACATGGATGGCAGTTTGGTTTTTTGGTGTGTTTTTGGTTTGAGTTTTGGTAAAGTCTTGTGGTGAGTACAGCATTTCTCAGCCTTCCCCCGCACCATGATTCCTGCATGCCTGCAGTGGGGGTGGGGGGAGGGGGTGTGAGGAGCTCTTGGCTTTTTTGGAGGGGTGGGGGGGTGGGGGAGTTATTTTGATTGTCTTTACCTATCTGGTGTAAATTTCCAGGCACTCAGTTCATTTTGGGCCTGCTCCAGTTTGTCTTTAGTCTGTTCCAGTTCGCCCTTCATTTTGAGGAAAAATAAGTTGATGGCCGGGTCTACCATGGACGACCGTAGTTGGGCTGCACTGGGCTGCTGTGCTTGCTTGAGGTACTGGATCTGGGTCTGCAGGTTGAAAGAGACGAGTGTCAATACAAGCACAGACTCAACATAGAAAATCCATCTTTAGATTTTTTTTAAAGTTTCCAATAAAAATAAACGACTGAGTGAATCTACATAAGCGGCAATGATGAGGCTTATGACAGATCTATACATTCACAGAGGCCTTTACTGTAGCCAAACAGTTAAAATTATTATCGAAAACAAAGTAAATTGACCGCCAACAACATTTACAGAAACAACCTGGGAACAATTAGGTTTAACCTAACTGCTAGGCTATCTGCTGCCCCCTTCTTGCCTTCAGCAGCAACATTTTGTTAAAATCAGCATTTTCCTTATAAGCCTTTACTCAGCATAAATAGAATTGAATAAAACAGTTTACGCCCCTAATACCCAGTCAGTTTGATGGACCTCAGTTGCCCAACAGGAAGAACGACATGTGCGGTAGTAAAGCGACTGGGTAAGCAACAGGGCTGTCATTCAGACCGTAAAAGCTGTACCAAGCAAGGCTTCACATTGTCCGTATTGAATTTCTATCTGAGGTTACCCATCACCAATGGGTCTTTAGGGTTGATTTAAGCAGCAGTGTTATTTTATTTCTATCAGGGTGTGACACTAAAGACTTGGGAGAGGCAGAGAAAAATTGTGATTGTTAACAGCCATGACATGATTGAGACCACTGCTTTGTGAGGGGCTGGAGGAGTAATTCACCCCCCGACACATCATTACACTTGGGAAAATCCTATCGTCTGTTAGTCAGTAGAATAGAGTGTTGTTTCACTATGATTTAGCGTCTATGTGGTTAATCGATGAAATCTGAAAGCGGTGGCATAACGCATCATCACGTTCCATTCTTGGGAATGGAGATGGGGGAAAAACACTATCACATTTCATAATGTTGTATGAACAGACAGGTAAAAAATGCCAACAGTAATCTCTCTTGACTTGCATAGCGACCAGATAATTTTTGAGCTAGAAACGCAGTTTGATTGACAGTGCAGATATAGGATTTCTATTATATTATGTCAATTTGATTCTAATGATCTAGCTAGCCACTGAGGCGAACACTTAGCCAAGCAGAACGTCTAGAGACTTCAGCAATGTGCAGTGGATTCTGTAGTTAATGAGTCTGAGATTTTAACCAATTGCACATTGATTGCAAATGTACTATAACTACAAAATACAGAAAAATGTCACAACATTGGTTGTTCTTCTTTATTAGCATTATTTTACTAGGTAGATCAGAGGCATGTGTCTTCTAGCTGCGGCCACGACCTACTGTCTTGTTTGCATCTCCACAGACCATGTCTGCCCCATGTGGGTACATCCCAGGTGGAAACTGAATACTGTACCATTCTTTCCTAGCACAGCTTAGCTTAAAGGGTCAAGATCGACACTTGTATCCAGAAGGCCAAGGTCTAATGCACAACTAATGTCTTGATTAAAATACAAGGGCATGGATAAGTCACAATGAACCCCTACTAGCAATTTTATTTTGATGCAGAAACTGAGACGCCTTTTGAGAAGAGTTACTCTAAGCGAAAACAAGGCATACATATAAATGAAAAAAAAAAGTATTGCTGGGAGAAACGTACTGTACACTCTTGCATTTCCTGCTCCTTGGTAGCGAGCCGCATGACCAGGATGTTCTCCCTCCGTGACGCCTCCTGCTGCTGCTGCTTCAGTTTCTCCTCAGACTCCTTCAGCCCAGTCACATCGTTCGCTGAGACAATGAGCAAAGAAATAAGTTATAGTGTTTCCTCATAGCACAGTGTGTGATGCAACAAAGTAGTCTAAAGCAGTGGTCAGACAATATGCATTTAACCTACTAGCTTAATCATTACATGGATCCTAAATGTGATCTTTCACCTGGTTAGTGTCATACTGATGAATTTTATGTTCCAAAAAAATTGCATAAACACAGCAAATATAATATAGGCACAACTCAGGACAAAATGCCCTTCAACTAAACGTTTTCTGTCTCCGCTATATTTTGAATCACTATGAAAAAAAGGTTGAAGCAGGGTGGAGTATTACCCAAAACTACACTACAACTGACCCATGTTACATTTAACCCTACTCCCCACTGAGCAGTCAGAAAAATGCTGAGTATTTTTTGTTATCCATGCTGCAGCAAAAATTATGGGTTTAAAATAACATAGTTGACAGTAAGAGTTGTAAATTAAAGGATTAGAATTTCAAGACCCCCATCATCTTTTTTTAAACAAAGGCCACCAAAACTGTCATTTTCCAGGGATTGCATTTCAAACTGTTGTGCAGCACAAGCTTGTTTAGTAAATTGAAACATTTGTAAATTAAACTATTTAGTAAATTAAACTATTTGTGTTATATTTATAGATATATTAATCTATAATTCTTTAAGTTTTAGTGAAAATGAAATGAAAAGTTCTAGTATCTTTAAAGTGCACCTGAACACTTTTCCAATGTTCCATATTTTTTCAGTGTGGCGCAGCAATAATTTTGCCCTGGCACAGCACCACAATGAAATAAATTCAACTGGTTTACAGCACGGTTTATCTCACTTCAGTGTTGATTAAAAAGTAGCCATATCATTAACAGAAACAAACCTCAAAGGGTGTTGAGTAATACTAAAATGGGTTATTGCAAAACTGATAACCAAAGTCTATCATTGTTCATCATTTCCCATCAACGGCTGTCATTTCACTCTTCTACTGAACTGTAACTTGGTGAAATGGGACAGTAGGCCTACACTGCATAATTAACTTACAATTAAGATCAGCATATTTGGCCTCCAGGATCTGGACGTAAGCTTCATGTTGTTTCCATCTACAGGATAAATTGTAAAGAAAAATGAACACATATCCTCAAACAATAATCCAGCCATTCACCAACAATCCTGCAATTCACTGTTTAAATCAATTTACCTCACACACAGCTCCTCTCGGGTCAGGGTCTTCATGTCAGATTCACTGAGGCGAACCTGAATAAAGATGGCAAAAACAAGAGTAAGCAAGTAACAGTCTATAGCTGCATAAAACTATCAATACTGGAAACTTGGTTTCCAAATAAACTGCAACGCTCACCTTCTTTGGAAGAGGTTCCTCATTTGTCATTCTGAGCTCTGAAAAGGAAGTGAAAGCAGCAATTAATTCAGCGGAAGTTTGCCTTTAATGATAATACTTGAACTGCTCGTAAGAAGATCATGCATATTGTTTTCTTTTTGCGGTTCCTTGAGCCTGAGGCACACCCTTAAGGCACGTGGCTAGGCATCTTAAGCCTGAAAACGATATATAGGTTACTATTGCTACAATAATGTAGTTGCTTGTAGGGACTGAAATAGTCAAACATTTGAATTTGCATACGCCTGTTGACGCATTGTTATTTGCTTGCTGCTGTTTTAACGTTAAGTAGCTCAATACAGTACAAATAAAAAACGTTACTGGTTGCTAGTTAGCTTAAGTTTACTAGCTGAACTGTACGTTTAGCTAACGATAGCCGCCCGCTTGCCATACTGTTAAAACAACAAAGCTTATCTAGGTTAATTATCTTTTATTGATAAACATGGGTAGCGATTTCATGTGGTGTCGTTTTAATGTTCGTATAATTCATATAATGACAAGCAAACTGGTATGTGTTAATCATAAAATAATCTAGATACATTTGCTAATGTCGTTAGCTAGGTTAGCAAACATATCTCAAGAAAACAAAAAATACGTTACTGTAACGCATTACCACCTCGTAGCGACCAACGTCATAAGACTTACGTTTGAAGTCATATATTACTAAGTGTTGCCTAATTAGATTTCTATTTTATTTCTGAACATCCATCGCTTTAAATTAAGTTCTTTTACCAAAACGTCCTGCTAGCTACCTGTCAATTCTTATGTTTTTTGCTTCTTGTTTTCACAAAATGGCGGAGAAAGGGACATTCTGCCCCTGCATAAATGATCGGTCCTCTTCCTTTCGCGGAATCGTTAGCAAACCCCTCGTTAAAATAACACTTACCGAACCCGTTTCCTCCAATTTTCGAAACCAGTATATCTGGAACAACGTATTAGTGATATACAACTTTTCGATCGGAATGTAATAAATTGCAAATGTAGCTCTAACTATTCGAATTCGTCTCGGTGGGGATTCGATGTCGCCGCCATCAAGGAGATGGCAACCACCGCAGCATCGCAAACCTCACCGTGCTGTAAGGGGCGGGCTGACTACATCACGATTCAAGATCAGAGATGCTAGCCTAGTTATCGTTATCACCACAGTATCACATACATTTCAACTACTATCTATGGAAACCATTTGAAGCCAATACCTTTTGAGCTAGCAGCTATCATTAAATAGTTTTTCAACATTTTCTAAAACGCTGAACAGGATGTACTAGAACATGCATCAATCTAACAACATTAGCTACAGTTAACTGCATGTGCCTATTATTGGCTATCTGGACAGTTCAAAGTTTTAATTAAAAAGTATTAGACAATATAGTAAACCGTTACTCTGTCAACAAGTATACAAAGAAATCACCTGTCAAATTTAGTAAACCTAATAATTAGAAATGCAGCTTGGGTATTAAAAAAAAAAAAACAAGGCAACCCGGAAGCAAATTGGAATGGTTAGACCAATGATTTTGAAAGGGGGTGAATGTGTTTTTATTCTCAAAATTACTGTATTTCGCTCTAATATTTACCTAATCAAATTCCACTAAAGATAAGTATTATACAGCACAAATACATATTTTTGGATATGCAGTTTGTACGTAAAAGTGATTTCGAGAAAAAAATACGTATTTGACGTGAATAACCACATAGGCCTCTTGATTATGGTATCTTCATACAGTGATGTTAGATTTCAAGGGCAGTTGTGCGTTGAAAGTTGTGAGTGGTGAACTGCGTTTATAGTGTCAATAATCAGGATGAGCATGCTAAGCAGAGTGGGTCGAATTCGCAGGTAAAACAATTAAATCAGAAAGTTTTACATTCGTCAACAAGCCAATACAAATATATGTATCCAGTACATCATGAAGACCGCCAGCATGTTACGTTTACGGTTGCTAGCCTTGTATTCCATGAATGGTCTAAATTTTGTTTGCTAGCGATGAGCAATCTGAGCTTTCTGAATCTTTTAAAACCTGGTTGAGGTGGTGGAATGGTTTGATTCAAAGTCCAGGGCCGTTTTTTGATCCTAGTCCGTCCTTGTTCCCATCACTGGTGTTTATTATCTGGCTAACCAAGTAGGTAACGCTAAATGGATTTAGGAAATTCAGAAATGGCAATGGTAGTATCTCTTAATAAACAATTTCTAAAAGTTAGTAAGCATAAGCAAACGTGTTCATTTGGCTGGTCAGCAAGTAGGTCGAAATGCAATCCCTGGTAGTAATAGACAAAAATGAGACAGGTCTTGCCCACTTGGTTTGACAACTAAACATTCTGCTCAGGCAGCAACAGGCAACTTCTGAAATTCATAAAGTTCTACCTAATTTGCCAGGAAAAACAGCAATTGCTATCTTTCAATCAATACAAGTAGCTTGTTAATCATAGACATGTGTATATTCCCCAGAAATTACTTTCATTGTGCAAGTCTGCTAATTTGAACAATGTTTGACCCGATGTGTACTTGAGCTAATCCAACCTTTGCCGAGGCTATCTGCTGGGGCACAAGCTGGCTTGCAGCAGCCATTAGGTTATTTGTTGAACTCAGAACAGTTTGGCTGGTGTAATAAGTTCAGGTTACCCCAGTCTTAACTTTTACAGGATCGTTGGAAACAACAAGTCAGAGCAACAGGAGAAAGAATTTTGTTCTTTATCTCAAGTTCTCTTTTAACATAAAAGGGGAGTCTTCTTAAGCAAAAGAAAGAGCAGATAAACTAGAGTCCCTAAAAGTATAAGTTTTCAGTTAGTCTAGTCCTCAAATGCAATTTGGCCTGGTTTTAAAGGTAGAGACACAATTGGCATAATTAACAACATAAGTGCGGTCCATTGTGCTCTTTCGTACTCAGCAGCCAGGCTTGGGATGGTACGCAGGGTCCAAAAAGCCCCCAGGCTGCACACACACTTACACTGGTTATGGAATTTCCCGTTGATGGTTTGTTTTTGGAAATTGTCCAGTGATAAACATGTTTAGCCTTCTACACTAGTTCTTGCACAGACCAAACAAATGCCAATAGCTGTTATGTGTAGCGGATGTTGTAATATTGCTAAGCGTTGACTGATGACATGTCATGTTTTCCAGGGGTTTTAGATGTGCTGCCACCCTGAGCCCAGCGCTGGGCACAGTGGTATCGAGACAGAAGCACTCACTTCCAGATCTGACCTACGACTATGGAGCACTGGAGCCCCACATCAGTGCAGAGATCATGCAGCTCCACCACAGCAAGCACCATGCGACCTACGTCAACAATCTCAATGTCACAGAGGACAAGTACAAAGAGGCACTGGCCAAGGGTAAGATGTGTCAAACCTAGTTGTTTAAGCCTAAAGGTTATTTACAATACAAGAAACATTTAACATGAGGGGTGAAAGATGAGGAGCAGTCCTATATTGGCTCATTGAACAAACCCCCTCAATCCGATGCATAATAAAAAGACAATGACACAAACTACCATTGCATGTCTTTTTCTTAGTTCTCTAATGTAGTAGTAGCACTGGTTCAGTAGTAGTACTGAGGTTATCACTTCTAGCATGTAACCAATGACTGACTCGCACATGTACCTGTTATTTATTTCAGGTGATGTGACAGCACAAGTTTCTCTTCAGCCTGCTCTGAGATTTAATGGAGGAGGCCACATCAACCACTCCATCTTCTGGACAAACCTCTCCCCAAACGGGGGTGGAGAACCACAGGGTGAGTAGCTTTGGTCAACCTGGAGTCCTGTTCTTGACTGACTGCTCTATTGTATTTTTGGGAAATTTTGAGTAATAATAATAATCTTAATTATATAGAAATGTTTGCATAATCAACTACCTTGAATGTGAAAACTAAAATGTAAAATTATTTACACTATTGGATTATCATTAAATAAATTCTTAATACTTTTACCATAGACAAATACATTGTACGTTAATTCAAAGGTCTGGATTAGAGCATCTCTGCTCAATGACAAAATATTACTGACTCACTGCTTTGAGATGGAAATATACTGCCATCTATGGGTGCAAAAACCTGTTGAATCCCCACCCCGGACTATTGTGTATTAGTTTTTTCTTTTTCTTCTGGTCTTTTTTATCCTACTAAACCACTTGTTTTTTATTTTTTTATTTACTGAATTTAAATTGTTCTAGGTAACACATTGGGAACCTGACTGCAAGCCATTAGTCTGAATGTTATCTGTTTCTCTTTCTTGGCACAGGTGAGCTTGCAGTGGCCATCAAGCGTGATTTTGGCTCCTTCCAGGCAATGAAGAACGAGATGTCTGCTGCCACTGTGGCTGTTCAGGGTTCAGGTTGGGGCTGGCTGGGTTTGGAAAAGGAGACCGGGAAGCTCCGTATCACAGCCTGCCCTAACCAAGACCCACTGCAAGGGACCACTGGTCAGTGGCTTCTGGCTGTCTTAGTACTTTAACATGTTATCTTGTCCATGGCTGTCTGGAACCGATTTCATTTGAAAATTCTCAAATGTTTTCCTATTTCACGTAATTTTCATATTTAATTCTGTCCTCAGGTCTGGTCCCCTTGCTCGGTATTGATGTGTGGGAGCACGCCTACTATCTCCAGTACAAGAACGTCCGCCCAGACTACGTCAAAGCCATCTGGAATGTAATCAACTGGGAGAATGTGAGCGAGCGCTTCCAGTCTGCCAAAAAGTAGACTTAGCCCTCAGAATAACACATTAGCACTTACTTCCAAATCAGATTTTCCTCATGACAGACTTTACTATCCTAATAGCACACAATAGACCATCATATCCCAAATAAAGATGGCTGCTGCATACAATGTAGGTCATACATTTGCAGAGGAAATATTCAGTCTAAATAGCTTTTTGTCTGAAAATCTTTGATCAAAAACTGTGATGGGAGGCAAATATTGATGTAATATAATAAAGTATTTAATTTGAATTTAATTGGCTTCTATTATTTAAATGTCTGTTAACTAATGTAAATGCAAAAGAAATCGCAATTTAATTAATCAAGCACAAGTACAGTAGTTTGTATGTCTGTATACAGGTAATTATTAAAATGTGTGCATTTGCATTTTTTTAAATTTAGCAGATGCTTTACCCAGAGCAGAGTATGTGAGTAGAGGGAAGAGCGGCGCAATTTGACTGGAGCGTAGAGTCATATTGGAGTGGGCCAGAATGCTGTCACTAAATATTGTGCCAGTACTGCTCTTTGTGGTACTCACGTCCACATTTGTAGGATACTTCTGTTCAGCGCCACTTGAAGAAAGGACATGAGTTTGCTAAATCTTTTATTTGAAAAACTATTGAAACACACAGGTGAAAAAATGAAAGTGTCTTACACAGATGAGGTTTATCAGGCTTATATTGTGCTGATTTAAGGGTAAATAATGCATTTGTTTATATTTTATAAAGAGCAAGAATCAGCAGCAAAAGACAGACTTTCAAAATGACCTTTCTGCACGTAATGTCATGGCAGTATGTGGTGGGAGAAAAAGAGGCGCAAAACTCACCCTAAACAAAGTGTGTCGTCCACAGGTCCTGTTAGAGATACTGATTCCACTGGCAGACGTCATCAGTAATATGCAAAAAGAATTGGGAACATATGCACAATTTTCCCCAAACTGTCAGAAATAAGGAACACATGGATTACCATACCCTGGAGGATAAATCAGAACGTCTCCATTCTGTATAACTAATACTATACAGACAAACATCTTAGATTTTTTTTTTTGCTTAATTCTAAGCAAGTACATTTTGTATTTGTATACAGTGTATTTGCAGCATGTTTAACTGTTGAGCCCTTGATTTTCCCTGGCAGCCTAGAGAGTCTCAAATGCTATAATAGTTCTTTATAGGCTGTTGCAAATTCTACCCTTTCTTTAAATAATAAGCTAATAATGTAGCCTATCCTATTCAACTGTTTACATTTTATTTGAAAGGCATGTTGTTTAACATGTTTATGAACATGGGTCTTGAGTTCTGTATGCAGGGTCACATGGGTTCTTCCTAGGCACACACATTTCTTAAGTCAAAATGACCCAGTTCTACTTCATAGGTTACAGTGGTACTAAATAGCTAAATGGTCAATTAAATCATTTGAATCATGTTACAGAAGAATATACAGCGGGAATATGGTTGCTTGAGCCGTTTCCACCAAAAGTACCTGGAGCTTTTAGTCCCAGGAACTACTTTCCAAGGAACTAAAAGGTTCCTTCAGCCCATTGTTGTGTGTTTCCACCGTGGTCTAAAGACCTGCGAAGATTAGGCAAATTAGTCCTCTGACGTATGTTCTCATTCTAATGTATGCACCGTACGCCATACAAAGCAACACTGCAACAGCACAGTAACCATGGAGGAGATTAAAGTTGTGCTGGTCTTGATCAGTCCTGTGTTCCAATGGCAAAATGTTTGCTAAGTCAATCATTTTAAAAGGCTAACTGATCATTCGAAAACCCGTTTGCAATTATGTTAGCAAAGCTGAAAACTGTTGTGCTGATTAAAGCAATAAAACTGTCCTTCTTTAGACCCGTTGTGTATCTGGAGCATTAGCAATTGTGAGTTTGATTACAGGCACAAAATGGCCAGAAGAACTTTCTTCAGAAAGTCATCGGTCTATTCTTGTTTTGAGAAATGGAGGCTATTCCATGCAAGAAACTGCCAAGAAACTAAAGATCTCATACAACCCTGTGTATTACTCCCTTCACAGAACAGCGCAAACTGTCTCTAACCTAAATAGAAAGAGGAGTGCGACCCCCAGTGCACAACTGAGCAAGAGGACAAATATATTAGTGTTTAGTTTGAGAAACAGATGCCTCACAGGTCCTCAACTGCCAGCATCATTAAAAGTTCCTGCAAAACATCAGTCTCAACGTCAAAAGTAAAGCGGCAACTCCGGGACGCTAGCCTTCTAGACAGAGTTGCAAAGAAAAAGCCATATCTCAGATTGGCCAATAAAAAGATAACATTAAGATGGGCAAAAGAACACAGACACTGGACAGAGGAAGACTGGAAAAAAGTTTTATGGACAGACAAATATTAGTTTGAGGTGTTTGGATCACAAAGAACATTTGTGAGATGCAGACCAAATGAAAAGATACTGGAGAAGTGCTTGATGCCATCTGTCAAGCATGGTGGAGGCAATGTGATGGTCTGGTGGTGCTTTGGTGGTAGTAAAGTGGGAGATTTGTAGAAGGCCAACATCCCGGAGTCGCCTCTTCACTGTTGACGTTGAGACTGGTGTTTTTGTGGGTACTGTTTAATGAACCTGTCAGTTGAGGCCCTGTGAGGCACCTGTTTTTGCAGGTTTCTTTTACATCACATGGACGGTCGTGTACATGTGTGCCGTTTACCTGGGGAAGTGATGGGCCCAGGATGCACTGTGGGATGACGACAAGCAGGTAGAGGGAGTGTAATGTTCTGGACACTTGTGCAGAGAAACCCTGGGTCTTGCCATTCATATGGATGTCAGTTTGACACGTGCCACCTACCCATTTGTCGGCTGCACTATTGGGCCTGGTGGGCCTTGGCCCGACCAATTTACTCATTGGCCCGCCTAGACATTTGTGTGGATCTGAATCGAAACAACCAATCATGTTGTCCTTCTGCAGTTGCTATGAAACAGAAGGTAAACATGTAATATATTAGAATTATCACGGCCAATTAAATCCCAAGCCATCTGGAGAGATTATAATTTAACGGCTCTGCAATCAACAATGAATTTTGTTATTTTACTGTTGCTATGAAACAGTACCTATACGCGTAAAGTACGTCCTATAAGACATCATTGCATCCATTAACCAATCATCGAGTAGACTCGATGTATTAAAATTATATTTACCTACAGTATACTTTAGAAACACACACTTTTCTTAGTTACAGGCTATTTAGCAACGAATTACCAAGCATATTTCCTCATGAATCGAGCTACTGTGACAATATTACAATAAGGTATATCTGCAGACCGCAAGTCAGGGGCTGTCACGGTGCAGGTGTAGTGGAGTGCGTGGAAAAACTGAGTCGAATGCAGGGAGGCGGTAAACATACTGTATTGGAAATAATTCAAAATAAGGCAGGCTAGAAAAACGAGCGCACAAGCGCTAAACAAGCGTGCCTTCTCTCCGGTACACTTAGACAAGAACAATACCACACAAAGACACCCAGAAACACCGGAACTAATATAGGGAACCTAATGAGGGAATGGACACCAGGGGGAATGAACTCCGACCACTCCCCCGGCCGGTCCTGGCAATAAGACCGCAGGAACCTCCCTAGGTCTTGGTTCACACGCTCCACCTGCCCATTAGCTTCGGGGTGGAACCCGGAGGTGAGGCTGACCGAGACCCCCAATCGGCCCATAAAAGGCCTTCCAGACACGAGACGTGAACTGAGGGCCCCGGTCAGAAACAATGTCCTTCGGCACCCCGTAGTGCCGGAAGACATGGGTCAATAGTGCTTCCGCGGTCTGCAGAGCCGTCGGGAGACCGGGGAGGGGAAGGAACCGGCAGGCCTTTGAAAACCGGTCCACAACGACCAGGACCGTGGTATTGCCTAGTGAGGGGGGAAAATCGGTTATAAAATCAACGGACAAGTGAGACCATGATCGTTGTGGAACGGGCAAAGGGAGTAACTTACCCGCCGGAAGGTGTCTAGGTGCCTTACACTGAGCGCACACTGAGCAGGAGGACACGTACGCCCTCACATCCCTAGCCAGACCAGGCCACCAGTACTTATCGGTAAGGCAGCGCACGGTACGGTCTATGCCCGGGTGACCCGTGGAAGGGGACGTGTGGGCCCAGTAGATGAGGCGGTCACGGACATCCAGCGGAACGTACTGACGATCCGCAGGACACTGAGGAGGGCCAGGATCGCCGCGCAACGCTCGCCGAATGTCCGCGTCCACGTCCCACACAACCGGTGCCACAATGCACGAGGCGGGCAGAATCGGTGTCTCATCTACCCGCCTTCCACCCGCGTCACACAACCGAGACAGCGCGTCTGCCTTGGCATTTTTCGTACCCGGCACGTATGAAAGCGTGAAATCAAACCTGGCAAAAAATAACTCCCACCTGGCCTGACGAGGGTTCAGTCTCCTCGCTGCCCGAATGTACTCCAGGTTACGGTGGTCGGTCCAGACTACAAACGGGTGTCTGGCTCCCTCGAGCCAATGTCTCCAAACAGTCAAGGCGCTAAACACACCCAACAGCTCCCTATCACCGACGCCATAGTTGCGCTCTGCCTCACTGAGCTTCCGTGAGTAAAAAGCGCAGGGGCGACGCTTCGGAGGGGTACCTGACAGTTGGGATAACACAGCACCTATCCCAACCTCCAAGGCATCCACCTCCACTATGAACGGCAGTGACGGATTGGGGTGAGCCAGAACCGGGGCAGAGGTGAACATTCTCTTAAGGGTGCGAAATGCGACGTCTGCCTCGGCCGTCCAGGTGATCCGGCTCGGCCCACCCTTCAACAAGGAAGTAATAGGAGCTGCTACCTTGCCGAAGCCCCGTATAAACCTACGGTAGAAATTGGCAAACCCAATAAACCACTGTACCGCCTTAACCGTGGTAGGAACGGGCCAATTACGCACGGCTGACACGTGATCGACCTCCATTTCCACCCCACCGGCGGAAATCCGAAACCCGAGGAAAGAGACGGCTCGCTGGAAGAACGGGCACTTCTCCGCCTTGGCGTACAGGTCATGCTCCAACAACCGCTTCAGCACCCTGCGAACGAGAGACACATGCTCAGCACGCGTAGCGGAATACACAAGGATGTTGTCAATGTAAACCACCACTCCGTGCCCCAGCATGTCCCTAAACACATCGTTCACAAAGGACTGAAACACTGCCGGGGCATTCATCAACCCATACGGCATCACCAGGTATTCGTAATGCCCCGTGGTGGTGCTGAAGGCCGTTTTCCACTCGTCTCTCTCTCGGATTCTCACCAAATTGTACGCGCTCCTGAGGTCCAGTTTTGTGAAGTAGCGCGCCCCATGCATTGACTCGATGTATTGGGAAATCAGGGGGATAGGATATGAATACCGGACCGTCAGTTTATTTAACGCCCTGTAGTCAATGCATGGACGCAAACCCCCATCCTTCTTCCTCACGAAAAAGAAACTCGAGGAG
>JACXGI010010390.1:0-27731 GCA_016801175.1 Esox masquinongy
CCATTCTGTGTGTGAACCACTCCTCATGTTGGTGCCTCCATTCTGTGTGTGAGCAACTCCTCACTTCCCTGCCTCCATTCAGTGTGTGAACCAGTGAAGAAACAGGTGGCTGCCTGAGTAGAGAGACAGAAAAATTGACATGATTTCAGCAGAAGATGACGTCCCGGTGTAATTGACGAAAAAAGACAGCTACTGCACCTATTCCGTGCCCTAGTCAAAGCACAGGAAAAAACTAAACATTTTTCAGTAAATTCTGCTGGCTGTCTAAGGTCAGTGCATTTTTGTACCTTGGTGATGTGTTCTTTTCATTCTTCATATGAATGAAAAGAACAGGCGCATCTAGTTAAATCACACATATATTGAACTTGGTGCTGCACACACTTTTCACCACAGAGGGCTGACCAAGCCTAAAGAGCCTGCTCAGAGGGGGCGAGCTGGGGCAGGCTCACTCAACCCCAACTCGCCCCCTCTGTGTGAGCCTGGGAGGCCAGAGCTCTTCTCTCGCGTCTTCTGATTGGATGTGGACATGCACGACATCCTCTTGTCCTCCGTCAATGCTCACACTCTGGCCATTTCACTGGACAACAGCTAAACAGAATGAATACAAATGTGACAGAATTCCTGAACGGGGTCCTATTGCGAAATTTCAGTTTGGCTTTTTTTTATTTTATAAAGGTCCAGATTCAGAGCTTTGTAATGGTATATAATACAATATTGTTTGATAAAGTTATGGGAAAGATATGCTGCTTTAAAAGTTTATAATCTGCTCTACTTAGTTCAGAGAAAAGAGGCTTGAAAGATTCACACTTGCCAGAGAGCTGGTCTTTGTTTACGCCCATTCAGTGTAGTTCACATCCTCTTAGGCCTTAAAGCTGAAGGACATAACTATCAAAACAGGAAGTATTTCCGCCTCATTTTCCCAGAAATCTCGGCTGTCGCTGGTATGACGTCAGTTCACTCTTAAAGCTCCACGTTATCTGTGCACTTTATTCAGCTCATCTAAAAAAAAAATTAATCTGACCAGGTGAGTTGACATACGATTGTTTTAATTATATACTAAAATTATTTAAACAAAATGTATCTCATGTAGCATAAATTCAGAAACATGAGAATAGCTAGCTACTAGTCTAATGTTGTCCTGGTAATGTTTTCCGATTACAGTACTACCAGCTGGACTAGTAAACAAAGCAAACAGCATGAACAGACGGCTACAGGTGGCGAGCTGCCGAAATGTATCTGATGTAGCACACATACAGAAAGGTGAGAATAGCCAGCTACTAGTCTAAACTCGCCCTGGTAATGTTTTCCGATTACAATACTACTAGCTGGGCTAGTAAACAAAGCAAACAGCATGTACAGATGGCGAGCTGCTGAAATGTATCTAATGTAGCATACATACGGAAATGTGTGAATAACTACTGTACCTACTAGTCTAAACTAGCCCTGGTAATGTTTTCCTATTACAGTACTACTAGCTGGGCTAGTAAACAAAGCAAACAGCATGTACAGACGGCAGCTTGCCTTTTTATCTACAGAAAGTTAGCTAGGTAACCAAATTGGCCAATCGTTTTTGTCAGGTAATTAGTCATAGCCAATTACTAACAAGGTTATTCTAGGCAGCTAACATTGTCCTTGCTGGCAAGCTGACATTATTAGAAGCTGGTAGTAGTAGCAAAACCTGCGAACAATGTCTGCTGGATAGAGGGACAGTAAGTAACTATAACCATGTCTGCTCTGTCTGTATAGCTAGCCACATTAACACCAATAGGGCAATTACTAACAACAGTGTGAGATTAGCTAGGTAGCTAGTGTTTTAGTTGACTTTACTTACTTATTTAACAGAAGAATTGCCACATCAGTGTCAAAGTTTAATGCATTTTTGCTTCATGAGTTCCATCCATCGTGGATAGGCAGCTGCACCAATGTTCACTCCGATTGGCCTCTATCTGCCTCTCTTTTACCAGATCTGCTTTCTTTTGATCTCAACCGTATTTTCTTAGGTATCGTTACATTCGGAACTTCCATTTGTTTAATAAAATTAGCTAGCCTCTCTCGCTGCTTGATCCACAAAATGAGAGTAGCCATTTCCTTATTTTGTCCAGCCACAGCTCTTAGTTTGATTCATCAAACGCATCACTTCCTTTGCGCAGGATTAAAGTTCACGCCACTGCAAGAGCCGACCACTTTTTTCCTTAGCAGCAGTACATGGTACACAGAGGTTTTCCAGATGCGGGCCTGGGACCATCTGATACGGTAGTAATTCATCCACGATCCAGATTAATAGAATAGCGATGTGTTAATGCAAAAAACGTACGTACTTCAGCTAGAACCCCACACAGCTATTTAAGTATTCAAATGGGGACACTCTGGCCTTGTGCTAAACTGGTCTGTAATAAACACATTACTATATCAAACCAAATAAAATAATAAAATTAAAGTTTTTTCACATGGACTTGATACATCAGGTATAAACAGTACAGTGAAAGGTAAAGTAGCTTAGCAGCAGTGTTACGTCCTCTGTGTACTGTTTCTGTTGTGTGTGTGTTGCCTCTCCTCTGTTCCTTCCCCACGTGTGGTGAGTTATTGCCGATGACATAGGCGTGGCCATCAATTCCATCATCAATCCACACCAGCCAATCCTGAGCGGCTTGCCGCCCTATAAAGACATTCAGTCTGTGTTTGGTTAGGTTAGCTTGTCATTTGTTTGAGACAGTGTGTGAAATCTTTGTGTTAGAAACTGAGTTATTGTTAGTGTTAGGTTAGTAGGTTAGATTGCTGTTTGTGTAAGTAAGAGAGAGAGACTTGTGTTTGTGCTTGTGTATGTGTAAAACTTCTCCTTATCCCAGACCTCTATGGAGTAGGGTTAGGTAGACACCCTGGGGTTTACATATACCCGTAGGTAACCCACTGTTATATACACTAGGTTAGACACCAGCGGCTGTCGCCCAGTGGTTTTTGTAGCAGTGTTGTAAGTTGTGTTAGGTTAGCTTGTGGCAGGCAGGTTTAGAGGTGTAGGGAAGCTCAGGGTCTTTTTGTATTATTTCTTTGATTTGACAGACCGTTGGCACTACCCTACTCCTACCCCTTTCACCTGCTGCCCACCTTCCCTTGATTAGCTGTGTTGTTTTTGTTATCCATTATATCATTTTTACACATATAAATAGACAATAAAACCCCAGCAGTTGGGTAATGTCTACTTGGTTGTCTGTTTTCTCATTGTTCCAAATTCAGCTAGGCCACTCACCCCTTTTCAGTAGGCCCTTATCCGGTGTGCGCGATCTTGGGTGGTTGTGTTCTCCTCCTCACCCACGAGCCGTTGGAGGGGGCGTAACAAGCAGGATTCATGATAAATAGTAGTAGCAATGTAAGTGCAGATTGTTGGTGTGCAGGTAGACAGCCACTGAGACGTTATAGGGTTATAGATTAGGCATAATCACACACACCTGTATGAATGACTGGTCAATCAGGTATCTTATTTTCAAACTAAGTGACTTGCTCACTTTTGTGAAGACTATGCAAACATAATAGCTAAGTATGATCACACTACCTGGATGAATGACCGGTCAATCAGGTAGCTTATTATCAAACTAAGTGACTTGCTCACTTTTGTGAAGAAAAGCTAGCTACCCAACGAACAAGCTAGAAACCAGGAAATGTTAGCTAGTTGGTAAGTTAATGTTGTTACCTAGCTAGCTAACAGCAACGTCAGTAGCTATTTCTAGATAAATAGCAATACAAACGACTTTGACAACTTTTTGAAAAGGAATTATCCGTAGCTAGTTAGCTAACATTTGACTTACCTGTATACATGTATGAATGTTTCGTGGCAGACTGAATATCCTCTGATTACATCAAAGTCCTTTGTTGTTTGCGTTTAGTCTGCGGACCTTGTTTACAACGTGTCTTTTCGCTACCGTTCACACTCAAGGCATTCAGTACTCCAAGAATCTATGCATCTTTCATTGTCGCTATCATAACTGCCATGGTTGTCCTTTTCTTGTGAATGAAATCCATGGACAGTTGTTTTATACAAGACGAGCCAGCGTTTTTTTTCCACCATTGGCATTGATGAAATGCCTCAATTTTGCCTGATTGTTTTGAACAGTATGAAAGTCTGGGATTCCCTCATTGTTGTCTGTATCATCTTCTGAGTCATGGCATCATTTTACTCCAGAAAGTACAGTAGTATCTCACAACTTGAGATGTGTTGATAATACCAGCTAAATTCAGAGCAGCGATGTGGTTTTTGAAAACCCGGGGTTGCAATTCTATTAAATGTACGGGTATTATGACAGAAGTTGGTGACTTGGCAGACCAATCAGAACTCAGTATGTCAGCATGTCCAGCCCCTTCATTATCTCAGCCAATCATGTCTAGCAACAGTCCTGTAGTTTACGCTGGTTAAACAAGGGTTTGATTTTTTTATTTTATTTGTATATACACTTCGCTTACTAGTTTGTTATTAAGTCACATGAAAGTTCACATCTTCACAAATGCATTTCTGCAAAAAAGACAAAATGTCCCAGAAAAAAGGCTCTCCTGAAAAGTAGTGAAATGCGACATACGCCCCCGTTCAGGAATTCTGTCACATATGCTCTACGCTCCCCCTGAATATGTTGCCTTGCTGGGGTTGGAAAGGACATTAGAACTTGAGGCCACAATGTCCATCTACATAAACTGTGGATAGCCGTTGTGTGTCGCCAGAAAGCACCTTCTCCTAAGGCTGGATCATGAAGACATCTCATCTCTGGAGGGCTTAGCACTGGAGGTCCAAGTGGTCTTTACCAGATCCAAGTAGTAACCATCTTTATTTAATGAATACTTAAGCCGCATTTCCACCAAAAAGTACCCGGAACTTTGAGTCCCAGGAACTGCTATTCAAGGAACTAAAGGGTTCCTTCAGCTCATTGCTGTGTGCATCTCCACCGCGGTCTGAAGACCCGCGAAGATTAGGCAAATTAGTCCGCTGACGTATGCACCATACGCTATACAAAGCGACAGACAGGCATCTGTTTTATTAATGCGACACTGCAACACCGCAGCAACCAGGGAGGAGATTCAAGTTGTGTTGCTGTTGATCATGATTTATTGGTTTGCAAATGTGGTCATTGAGTCAACGGTGAAAAAAGCGGATTCAAAATCCCCGAAATGCTAGTCGAGTTGCAATACAAATAAAGTGAACGGATTTTACGAGTTGTCGCGGAGATTGACCATGAGATGACTGATGAGACGGATTCACGCCATCCCACAAAAAAACAAGAATGGTAAGATTTTTTTAGTAGGCCTATATACGTTTAAGTAAATCACAATTGGGAATAATGTTATTGTAAACTACATCAACATATTATTGGCACCTTTTTGTGTGTTTCAGATATGCGAGTACTACAAAATGCGTCGTGTTTCTCCATCCATTTGGGTACACAAACGGTGCGAAACCGTGGTCCCAACTTTCACCAAGGCCCAGTGGATAAAGAATTTAAGGACACGTTTCTGTACCTGTGCCGTGGCAACCATAACTGGGGTGACATGACACCGCCATCGTGTACCCACTCAAAAAAAGGATCGCCATTGCGCTGTGGAAACCTGCGACCAACTCAGTACAGGAGCATTTCTCATTTGGAGTCGGCATTACTACGGTGTGTCACTGTACTGCAATTTCTGCAAACGTTGAGAATGCTTTTGGCAGTCTGAAGGGCAGTTGGAGGTGCTTGTTAAAATGACTTGCAACATACACAAGGTCAAATTTATGGTGATAGCATGTTGTGTTCTGCATAACCTCTGTGAAATGGTGATGAGTACAGAGAAGAATGGGGTGTCACTGCATTAAATCAGCCTGACAGGACACTGCCATCCACTGTAGAGGCCAATGGGCTAGACATACGTACAGGTAGGTCTGAAGTACATCATTAGACCTGTATGTGCGTCTAGACCCTCGGCCTCTACAGTACATTTGGTTTTACATGTTTGTTCTTTCTGTGATTTAATAAATATTTCAGCAGTGAGCAAGACTGTGTGGAAGTTCTTCTGTTTTCAGATTTACACAAACAGCCACTATACACATGTATTAGGTTCCACAACTATTTATTTATCTGCAAAAATGTCGGCACAAAATACAAAGAGTACTGTAAACTAGCAGCAATCTGGGTAGTATTACTGAACATTTAGATAGGGCAGTAACATAAGTGTAAAATAGCAGCAATTGGTAGAATTATTATTGAATATTATAGATACATGGGTGTAATATGCTTATGAATGGTGGCAAAGCACACCAACTATGTAGTGAGAATTATAAAAATATAGCAAGAAGATAAAGCAATAATATACATGACACTGTACATGGTTAATATACATAACACGGTTTCTTCCGCCTGAGACTCGAGGAATGCCAACGCTCGCCTCCTTATCGCTCTTTACGTGGCTCTCCTCAGCCTGACTCTCCTCAGTATAGCAGCTGCATATACCGGTCCTGCTGCTCCTGTCCTCGCTACAGGACGGCCCGGTTAGCATCATCCATGTCCCTCAGCGTGTCAAGGAAGTCTGTGTCTCTTTTCCTCTTTCCTAAGAAGAAAAATAAACACAAACACACCACAATAAATTAATAATACACAAGCACAGTCAGCATAGCCAACAGCAGTTTTGAAAAATATCTTGTACCGAGTAATCATTTGATCAAGTTGTCTATGTTTAGTGATTATTAGAGACATACAAATGTTAACTAGCATGTCATTAATTATAATTTCTGAAATTCCAGGGGAAATATGACTATTTTCAGCTAGTTGGTTAGCGACGTGGCTAAAATATATGACCCCTATTATCGGCCACCGTCCTCTATTACCTTAATATTTTGTCCAATAACATTTTATTTCCTCTTTATGTGTGTTACAAATGCCTGATCATAGTTTCACTTACGTGTTTACTAGAAAGTTTTAGCTACCTTTCATGCCTTCTGGTGAAGAAGGGAAAAAATCAGTTTTCATCACTGATAATAGCCTACGTGATGAATGTCTGGTCTGAACCGCTTCTGTTATTGTCATCCTCGATCTTCTTGTAATCTTGTTTTCATTTTTTAAGCTTCTCCCAGCACTGTTTCCCGGTGTGAAAATGTTCAGCTCACGTAACTTGCAGGGAATTTACGCGAACACTTTATTATTATGGAATACCGTTTCCAATTCCCGCTGTATTTGGTCCTCAGCATAAACACAATAAGGCCTGGACTTTGTTGTCGGTCCATCTGTCGTTCGATTTATATTCTGCATTAAAAAAATATTATGTTTGTAAGCACAATAAACTCCTTTACTACGCTGTGGACGGCTGCAGACATTTAAAAATGGCGGTTGAAAACTTATGCGAGTAAACACTACTACTACTCGACCAATCTGAAATGTTCAGCACTGCAAGCCCCACCCCAAAAGTTCTGGTACTCTGGGAAAGTCCAACCTCCCGAGCAGGGACTGTTTTGGGGGTAAAATGTAGTTCCTGGTTCTAGACCCTGGTTCCTGCGGTGGAAACGCAGTGAGTTCCTCGAAAGGTTCCTAGTTCCTGGGTATAGTTCCTACGGTGGAAACGCGACTTTAGTCTCTTAATCTCTGTTAGGTGTCTTGGCCAACCTTCAGTTCCTGATTTTAAACAGTTAATGTTCTGTAAGATATAATATACCCTAAATGGTCTATAACGGGTGGGGGGGGGAGGGGGGGGTGCTGTACATTTGAATGGGTTGTCAGAATGCCATTAAACATGATACAGTGCAAATACACTTAGATGTGCATTTCTATACACTAACTACTTACAGTGCCCTCCGTTCTCATTACATTTTACTTGACTGCTTGAGCACTTTCGTCCAAGCCAAATTTATGTTTTCAAAACAGTGAAAACGCAGATCCAAACTACAACCAATGTCCAAAATTGTTAGGACGCTGTATAGACTGCAAAGGCAAATAGTGCAACAATTTAAGAAAAATGTTCCTCAACTTAACACTGCAAAGAATTTGGTAATCTCATCATCTACGGTACATAATATAATTAAAAGAATCAGAGAATCTGGAGAAATCTCACTGCACTACATTAAAAACAGACACGATTCTGTAGTGGAAATCACTGCATGGGCACAGAAACACTTCCGAAAACCATTGTCTGTAAACACAGTACGTCACTGCATCCACAAATGCAAGTTAGAACTCTACCATGCCATATGAAGAAACCATGTATAAACAAGATCCAGAGCCGCCACCTTCCCTGGGCCCGAACAAATTTAAGAGGGACTGAGGGAAAGTGGGAAAGTGTCCTGTGGTCTGACTAATTCATATTTGAAATTATTTTTGGGATTTATGGACATGCGTCCTCCTGACTAAAAAGGAGAGGGACCATCTGGCTTTAGGAGCGCACAGTTCAAAAGCCAGCATTCGTGATGGTATGGGAGTGCATTAGTGCACATGGCATGCGTGACTTATACATCTGTGAAGGCACCATTAATGCTGAACAATATATGCAGGTTTTGGAGCAACATTTGCTGCCATCCAGACATTGTCTTTTTTAGGGAAGGCCTTCCTCATTTCAGCAAGACTGCCAAACCACATTCTGGACATATTACAACAGCAGAGTCCAGGTGCTAAACTGGCCTTCCTGCAGTCCAGACCTGTCACCCATTGAAAACATTTGGTTCATTATGAAACGGAAAATACGACAAATGAGACCCCGAAATGTTGAGCAGCTGAAATCCTATATCAAGCAAGAATGAGAAAACATTTCACTCTCAATACTATAGCAATTGGTCTCCTCAGTTCCCAAATGCTTACAGAGTATAGTTAAAGGAGAGGTAATGCAACACAGTGGTAAACATGCCTCTGTCCCAACTTTTTTGAAACGTGCTGCTGGCATCAAATTCAAAAAGTATTTTTCCAAAAACAATAACATTTCTCAGTTTCAACATTTGATATGTTGTCTTTGTACAGTACTATTGTCAATTAAATAAAGGGATAAATGATTTGCACATCATTGCTTTCTGTTGTTATTTTTGCATTTTACACAGCGTCCCAGGTTTCTTGGAAATTGGGTTGGAATTCTCTTGACCAGAATGACAGATTTCATTTGGAAATGCAACAAGACATTCAAAACATTCAATAAATGACACAAAACCAAATATCTGCATGCAAAGATACTTCTTGTTACCTCATTAAAAGTTATTTCAATCAATCATTACACAATTGCCCAATAAATACAAAATACTATTATTAATATGCCCAATCATGAACAGAAATGCCATTTTATAATCCATGCATGGTACTAATCAAAATAAAGGCTCCTTTTACATTCTGGTCACTAGAGGGGAGTGTTTGGGTTTTGCTGAGAGGAATTTATGTGTGGTTAAATGCATAATAGTGAATCATCTTAAGAAATGCATACAACATTTCAAAAACCACACAATATTACTTTTACCTTTTCCATGACAATCTCAGATAAGGAGATAATATGTAATTTCTGCTGAGTTCTTGAATGTAATAATTAAGAATTCAAGATAAAATAAAAAGGATGTCCCATATGGCTTGGGGATTTAACCTTTTGGTTACTGGTCAGATGCACTTACAACAGGAGCATTTGCTGTCCCAAAGTTTCTTGCAATGTGTTCTTTATTCTGAAATGTGTCCATATTTGCACATTATTTGCACATATATATTTTGTTTCTCTAGAAATGACCAAATTCAACAGAAATTCATACATATTTGATTGCAAAACCCACAAACAGCTAGAAACTCAAAATATGTAAACACACCATATATACACTGCCTGGCCAAAACCAGAAAAGGAACCTGGCAAAGTTACCACTATGCATGTGAACTACGAGGAAATCAAAAGCATTGGCTGAATCTCAAATCACATGCTATGTACCACGTACTACAAGTACGTACTTCGCGGATGATGGTGACGTACGTACTGTTTTGTATATAGTAAGCTAGTATGCCTGTATTGGGACCGATTGGGACATACTACTTCATCAGAAAATTGCGTCTCAACATCATATCATTTTGTCACGCTTTAACATCACACCAAGTTTGAATATTTAGCTAGACACCATTAATCATTGTGTTATACTGGCTAATGTTTCTTATTAAGTTTACTTCCACCACAAATAACATCTATGAACTGTATGGCTTTTATTAGCAAGTTATAGGCCTACAAGTATCTCCGTACTACTTGAAATAGTCATAAGAATTGAGGAATTGCTAGCTGATGAACTTTACACCTCCAAAGCTGTTTCATTTCATGGCACAACAATGTTATTTTTTCTTTCATTCATGAATGACATTGATACAATAACTATCAATATAGGTGACGATAACCGACCTTTTCAAGCGAAAACACAAGAGAATTGTGGAAACCCCTCCTCTTTTACTGCGTAAGAGGTTGTGGTCTCCCCAAAAAGCATGCAGAGATGCGTATTTCAGAAATCCACCAAAAATAGTTGCAATATAACCATAAACAGTGTAATTTTAGGCTCACTATAATGTAACTACTGAAGCTTCTCGCCAGCGAAGCTTGTAGCCAGGCTTCTGTCACTGGTCACCCACATGGTAGTCCACGTCTCTGAAGACTACACTATTTAACAAGGGGTCAGTCAGTCAGTCAATAAGAGACATTCGCTCTTGTTGGCCGGCTCCACTTACACGGTCCAGCAAAAAATTAACCGTTTGTATTTCAAAAAGCAAATGCTTAAGAGCCTATGATTAAATAATTACTGCAATGATCAATATGTTTCTGCTGGAAACAGTTCTTTTAACCCTAACTGATGCAGTGAGTAGCATTTTTGCCGGACCGTGTGAGCGGAGCCGGCCAAGAAGAGCGAATGTCTCTTACTGAGTGAGTGAGTGAGTGACGGCTCAAGTCCCCCTTGTTAATTAGCGTAGTGGTTAGAGAAGGTGACCTGTAAACTATAGGTCCCGTGTTTGTATCTCCTCACAGGCAAAGCGAAGTATGCATTATGAACTTCGCTGGCTAAAACCTTCATTATCTATATTATAGTAAGCCTGAAATTAAACAGTTTATAGTTATATTGCGACTATTGGATTTTCAAAATGCGTTTTGGGTCAAAAAATGCGTTTTGGGTCAACACGCTAGACAAACATATTTGCTAGCTTGCTGACCCAAAACGCATGCACGGATGCGTATTTCGAAAATCCAGACAAAAACATTTGCTGGCTACAAACAGTAGTTACGTTATAGTAAGCCTTAACTAAAACTGTATGCGGTTATATTGCGACTGTTTCTGGCATGGAAAAGTTCATCTTCAGTCTCGCTAGCAATTGCTCAATTCTTATGAATATTCCTAGGACATTAGTAGATACTAATAAGACTATTACTGGCTAATAAGCTGTTAAAACGGCCAGTGTCAAAAGCCATACAGTTCATAGACGTTATGGTGGAGGTAAACTTAATAAGAAACGTGAGTCAGTTTAACACAATGCTCAATGGTGTCTAGCGACTGTTGACACATGTAATGCTGTGGCGTAGTGGTTAAAGACAGTGCCTCTCATGTGGAAGACCTGAGTTTGAATCTATTGAGAGCAACAACATTTATTAATTTTATTTGTGGGCCGCAATAAAACTGTTTACGGTTATACAGTATTGCGACTATTTCTGGTAGATTCCATGATTCTCTCGTCTTATCACTTGATGAAAATTTTGTTATCGTCACCTTTATTGATAAAGGTTATTGTATCAATGTCATTCACGAATTAAAGAAAAAAATACGTTCTTATGCCATGAAAGAAAAAAATACGTTCTTATGCCATGAAATGAAATAGCTTCGGCAGACTCGCTAGCAATTGCTCAAATTTTAAGACTATTCCAGTAAGTTAGTAGATACTGGTAAAGCCTATTACTGGCTAACACTCTGTTAAAACGGCCAGTGGCAAACGCCATACAGTTCATAGACGCTATTTGTGGTGGAGGTAAACTTAGTAAGAAACGTTAGTCAGTTTAAATGTATCAATATCATTAGCGAATGGCCAATTAGCTGTTAAAACGGCCAGTGACAAAACAGGATTTGTTCAGGGTAGACACAAGAGGCTATACTGACACCTGTCCGATATGCAGTTCTGTGGTGTAGTGGTTAATGACACAGCCTTCCACGTGGGTGACCCTGGTTTGAATCTCGAGAGGTTAACACTTACTCTTGTGGGCCGGCTGAATTAGGCTTGCCTGGTTTCTTGTTTAAATAAACATGTCGGAAGTCGTATCCCATGGTCATGGAAAAGATGTTACTGTGTTTCAGAAGGGTGAAAATATTGGCCTACATCAAGTTAAGAAAACAACTAAGGAGATTGCTGGAATTACTGGAATTGGGTTAAGAACTGTCCAACGCATTATTAAAACCTGGATGGATTGTTGTGAACCGTCAACCTCACAAAATATATGTGGTCGGGTAAAATCTTGCGTGACCGTGATCGGAGATCACCTACGCTTGGTGAAGTCGCTTGGTGAAGTCGAACCATTAAAAAATTGACAGTAGAACTCACAGCCATGTTTAATAGTGAAAGTAAGAGCATTTCCACACGTTCAATGTGACGAGAACTCACAGGATTGGAACTAAACAGCTGTGTGGCCACAAGAAAACCACTCGTTAGTTAGTCGAGAAAAAATGTTTCAATTTGCTAGGGAGAATAAAGATTGGATGCTGGAGCAATGAAAATAAGTAATGTCATCTGAAAAGTCCAGATTTACCCTATACCCGAGAGATGGGCGTGTCAGGGTAAGAAGGGAAGTGCAT
Organism: Esox masquinongy; assembly: GCA_016801175.1. Classification (NCBI taxonomy): domain Eukaryota; kingdom Metazoa; phylum Chordata; class Actinopteri; order Esociformes; family Esocidae; genus Esox; species Esox masquinongy. The sequence continues at coordinate 12,761 of JACXGI010010390.1, forward strand.
TAAACAATGCACCCGTCGTGCATAGTGCCCACTGTACAAGCCTCTGCAGGCAGTGTTATGATCTGGGGTTGCTTCAATTGGTCAGATCAAAGCTAAAGGAAGTCCAACAAAATATTAGAATGGGCAACATTTTTTGGCCATTTTTGGGAGAGTGTTGCTACATCTGTTCAGTCTCAGTATACCAGAACTAAGAATACAGTACTTACGCAGTTACAGTTTTTATCGATTGCTAAGATCAAATTGATGTTGTTTGAAAAACAGTGAGTCATTTCTAATTACTTTCACACACAATGTTAATGCTACGCACATTTTGCACAACAGTAAACACAAACTATCTACTAAAAATCTAAAACTCAGTTGAATAAATCATGTCAAACTAAATTAAAACATTTGGGAACAGCTAATACAAAAGCTTAGATGTGACACTCTTCTACATGTATACAAAACTTATTTGCACAATTGTTTAATATATTTGGATTCATGCATAAAAGAGTTCATCTATGAGCTGATGTTTGCAACAATGGACCCAACACTGGTAACGGAAGAGGGGTTAAGATGCATGGTGGTGGAGTATCTCAAAGTGGTATACAAAAGAACTATAGTTTTAGGGAACATTTGTGCCATAATTATTTACCATGTTGTCAGTCATGGCCTAGTGAAGCTAGGCAAAGGGTCCAGACCAACGGTAGCAGATCAACTGCTACCAACAGATCAATATTAAGAATATTCAAGAATGACTAAGGGTATGTTACAATGCTATATAACACTGTATATAGTACAACATAGCTAGATAGTTGTAGTTTGTATTAACTGGGCCATTGAGTAATGATTGATTAACGGTTTAATGATATGACAAGTATTATCATTGGATAAAATTATACCTGATTTTGTGTCATGTATTTAATGTTTTGATTGTTTTGGTGCATTTTGCTGATGAAATGTTTAGTTCTGGCCAACAGTGTTTTTAGATTGCTTGTTAACTGTTTTGAAAATGTGAATTCTGCATGGCCAAACATGCTCAAGCGTGGTTTGCAGTGTTAATGCATTCACAAATGAGCATGCAGCGCCACACAGAGCAGCTGTCAATACAATTTCATTGAAACTAACCATTTATAGCAATAGGACCACAAAATTACCCATGTATGCAATATAGTGGTATGTTAGAGTGGTAAGTCAGGCATGCTCTGATTGTACATGTCTGTTCTCTGTGTTTTTGTCTTTGGTTTGTGTTTTTTTTCTGTTTGTTTTAATCATTAAACCTAAACTGTATGTGTAAACATGTACATGCAGGGCCCAGCTGTAAAGGAGACCTTGGTCTCAGTCTGTGTTTCTTGTTAAAATAAAGGTTCAATAAAAATATAGGCTAGACAGCAATCACGTTAAAACTTGAAAGAGAAAAAGGGTATTTTTTGTCAAGGGTACAGTATGTAACGAACAGTATGTAACGAACAACATTTTGGTATCCAACCAAAATGTTGCTTCTGCTCTTAATCAAACCCACTGAAATTGGAGAGGTGCAGTTTTTTTTATTTACTATGACTGAATTATTGCCAAGAGGGTTAAAAAATGTGTGGCCTCTGTAAAAGTTTTACTTATCATTATTAATGTTAAATTCATTTTTTGTGACTAATAGTCATGATAAATCTTATCTATTTATAGGGAAAACATTCACCAGAGAGTTACTATTGGGCAAAAAAAAAAAACAGAACGTATATTTTTCTTATCTCTATAATATTTGCAATTCTGACAAGACCAGCTACAACAGAAATCAGTCTCTTTTGAAAAGCCAATGATGTCACAAGATAATTCAGAGAAAACATTTTTCAGAGAAAGAAAGAGGAACCCCTTTATCATTTCTGCTTTTTTTTAAACCTTGTGTACAGGAAGTAAAAACTTGACTGCACAGTTCAGTCATGACAGTCTCAACGTTTAAGCATTTTATTAGCAGAAAGACAGTGAATGAAAAAAAATGCACACAAACACAGACAACTGATCCATCAAATGTACTCTTTCTTTTACTTAAGTCATTGTGACAAAGCCTTCCACATAAGTCATTGTGACAAAGCCTTTAACAGTAAAACAGTCCAGGCCCATCAAGGCAAGAAAAGCAGAAACGAGAGTGCAGAAGTGGCTGTGTAGGATGAGGGGATGGCTGTGAGATTATTTTACTCTGTGGTCAAGAGGGACTTCATCAGCACTGCAGCATTAAAGTGAACCGTGACATGCAAACTAGACTGGCCACGCTGTGTGCCCAAGGAATGTAAAATACATTTCCATGTATATATTACTCAGTTATTGTATCTAAACTTTTGTGACATCTGCAATGCCGAGCGCTCCATGAGAACCTGGTACTTCCTGAGATGCACAATGGTCTGCAGGTGACATTCTTACTGGTTGACACAAACATTCTGCCTCACAGGAGTCACAGAGAGACAAATGAATAGGGATTTTTCAAAAAAACGATATTGGTGTCACCCTTTATCTGTGGATTAATCCGCGGAGTAGAGACACATGGTTGTGTAGTAGTGTTGTTGTCCCTGTCAACACTACAGACACCCAGTTATTAAAGGAATATGCGCTATTAGGTTGTTTAATCATTATCATTTTGCATTACCGGTTGTTTACAGGTTGTTTACAATGTTTATCTCCAAGTCAAATGTGTAAGCAATTTTATTTGCTTCTGTTTCTCGGCCTGTCCCCAAATTAATATACGCGATTAACATTTGGTTTCAGTTATTTGTACTGTTGTTGTCTCGTGGGGGTAGACAACATTTACGCAGAGATGCACACGTGCGTCTGGTTTAACGAGTGCGTAACACATCTTTTTAAACAACCTCAAAATGTTTGGTGTTTTATCAGATGGATGATTGCAATCTAATGAGCTTCGAGTCCGACTGACTGGAAGGACTGAACAGTGAGCTGGACGATTTGACCCTGAGCTCAGTGACTCTAGAGCTAATTTTGTGTGATTCTGTGTGACTTTGGCAGATTCGCCAGATCTCTCCCAAGCTGGCTATTCAATCACTAGGCTACTGCTCTTGGGGGAAATGGGTGAGAGGGTTTTACAGAAATAGAATACAATTAAATCTAATCGTAGTACATTCTGTTATGCTGCGACATTTATGTGTCACAGAGAGACTTGACCATGATCCTGAATAGTTGCTTCCCTGGTGGAAGGAGTTTGGATTCTAAACGTTTGGACTTTGAGTCGCCGCGACTCAAACTCATTACTCATGTAAATTATAACATTTAGTAGTTTTATTTTATTATACAGCTCTGGAAAAAATTAAGAGACCACTCCTAAGTTTTCTTAAATCAACATCTCTACATGTATGGCAGCCATTCCATTCCAGTGTAAATTCCAACACAGGCACACCTCATTTTACTTAATGAGGTACTGATTAGGTGATTACCTGAGCCAAATCTAATTTAACGAGGAAAAGTATAAAAACCACTGCTGTGGTCATCACTATCTTCTTGCAATAGAACCAGCTGGATGGCAAAAACAGTGCAAGTAGTACCTGAAAGGTAATTTGAATAAAAAAATAACTATTCAGCATGACAAAAGAGTTGAAAAGAAAAGCTTTGAGTGAGGAAAAGAAGGGTTCAATTCTGGCTTTACTGGCAGAGGGATACAGTGAGCGTCAGGTTGCTTCCAACCTGAAAATTTCAAAGGCGGCGGTTCATAAGAACAAGGTCAAGCAACAGACATTGGGGAGAACAAAGCTACAGACTGGCAGAGGGCGAAAACGACTGTCCACTGACCGAGATGACCATCAACTCATTTGAATGTCACTCAACAACCATAGGATGACATCAAGTGTCCTACAAAAAGAATGGCAAACAGCAGCTGGGGAGAAGTGCACAGCGAGGACGGTTCGAAACAGGCTCCTAGGGGCAGGGCTGAAGTTGTGCAAAGCTAGAAAAAAGCCCTTCATCAATGAGAAGCAAAGAAGAGCCAGGCTGAAGTTTGCAAAAGACCATAAGGATTGGACCGTAGAGGAATGGAGTAAGGTCATCTTCTCTGACGAGTCAAATTTTCAGTTTTGCCCAACACCTTGTCGTCTAATGGTTAGACGGAGACCTGGAGAGGCCTACAAGCCACAGTGTCTCTCACCCACTGTGAAATTTGGCGGAGGATCAGTGATGATCTGGGGATGCTTCAGCAAGGCTGGAATCGGGCAGATTTGTCTTTGTGAAGGACACATGAATTAAGCCAAGTACAAAGTTATCCTGGAAGAATACCTGCTTCCTTCTCTGACTAACTCTGAGAATTGTTTTTTCCAGCAGGACAATGCTCCATGCCACATAGCCAGGTCAATCAAGGTGTGGATGGAGGACCACCAAATCAAGACCCTGTCATGGCCAGCCCAATCACCAGACCTGAACCCTATTGAAAACCTCTGGAATTTGAGGAAGCTGGATGGTCACAAGCCATCAAACAAAGCCAAGCTACTTGAATTTTTGTGCCAGGAGTGGCATAAAGTCACCCAACAGCAATGTGACAGACTGGTGGAGATGTGACAGACAGCTTTCATGCCAAGACACATGAAAACTGTGATTAAAAATCAGGGTTATTCCACCAAATATAGATTTCTGAACTCTTCCTAAGTTAAAACATTCGTATTCTGTTGTTGAAAAATGAATATAAATTTGTTTTCTTTGTATTATTTGAGGTCTGACAACAATGCATCTTTTTTTGGTTATTTTGAACAAATAAATACTCTAAATGACAATATTTTTATTTGGAATTTGGGAGTAATGTTGTCGGTAGTTTATAGAAAAAAACAAATATGTTCATTTTACTCAAACACATACCTATGAATAGTAAAACCAGAGAAACTGATAATTTTGCCGTGGTCTCTAAATTTTTTCCAGAGCTGTATAGTCCATTTAGACCACATTTACCATATGATGAACACTCGTTTTTTTACCCCAAAAACAGAAATGTATCTCTATTTGCTATGATGGACAAAATTAACCAATACTTTTAATGTTCTAGACAATGTTCTGCTTAATAATGTCTAGATATTATGATCATAGTGACAACATTAATGTTTTGGGTCAAAACATGTTACACACAAATGGAAAGTTAGGGAATCAGATGGAGCAGGGCTGGTCATCTTAGCACAATAAGCCATGACGATCTTCACAGAGGTTAGGTTTCTGAAAGGCCCTCAAAAAACATGCTGTTTTTCTCTCACATGCTGGTCTTGTGTAAGTTATTCAATCAATCAATCAAATTTATTTATAAAGCCCTTTTTACATCAGCAGTTGTCACAAAGTGCTTTTACAAAACACCCGGCCTTAAACCCCAAGGAGCAAACAACAGTAGTGTTGAATTTCAGTGGCTAGGAAAAACTCCCTAAGAAGGCTGAAATTTAGGAAGAAACCTAGAGAGGACCCAGGCTCAGAGGAGTGGCCAGTCCTCTTCTGGCTGTGCCGGGTGAACATATTAAGAGTGCAAATTGTATTAATTAATAAATGCATGTGGGCTGAGTCCAGAGTCTATTTAAATTAAGTCCAGGTCAGAAGCATGACCAGATGGACAAGGACAGGGACAACATGGGGGAGGGGGGAGGTGTCAGCACAGTGGCAGTTGAAATCGTCAGGTATCGTCTTGATCTGCAACACAACCAGGAGGACTTTGGACAGGGACAGCAACAGGTCTTTCAAGCCTGGTACTCCTCAGGTGTGGGCCAAGACCTCATGTCCTCTTAAGTTTAAAATGGCAGGAGACAGGGAAAATTTAGAAAATGCATTCCTTAGATCTACAGGGATTTATAGTGGAGAAGGAGAACTGACCCTACTCCACCAGCACAATAATATAGCAGCGTAAGACTTGGGGCTGAGACAAGGGGGGTCCAGTGACACTGTGGCCCTATCCGAGGGAGGCCCCGGACAGGGCCCAACAGGCAGGAAATCAATCCACCCACATTGCCAAGCATCAACGAAAGGCACCCCCACCAACCGCAACCACCCTGAAAGAAGGCCGAGTATTGCCAGCAGAGTACAGCCCAATTGCACAAGTGCGCAACAGAGAGACAGCAACAAGCCAGTGACTCAGCCCCTGAATGGCATTGGAGGGAGGGCATCCCAGTGGCGATGAGAGCCCACCTGGCAAGACAGCAAGGGTGGACAGTATCAAGCCTTTCTGGTCACCTTAATACCCCTGGGCCAGACTACACTTAATCATAGACCATGCTGTAGAGATGAGTCTTTAGTAGACACTTGAAAGTTTGCACTGAGTTTGCATTTCTAACCTTAATTGGCAAATCATTCCACAGTATTGGAACTCTATGAGAGAAGGCCCTGCCTCCGGCTGTTTGTTTAGAAACTCTAGGTACAATTAAAAGGCCTGCATCTTGCGATCTAAGGTTATGTGTAGGTATGTGTGGCTGGATCATTTCAGCAAGGTAAGTAGGAGCAAGTCCATGTATTGATTAATAGGTTAACAATAAAACCTTAAAATCAGCCCTAACCCTAACAGGCAGCTAGTATAAAGAGGCTAGTACTGGAGTAATGTGTTCACATTTTTTTGTTCTAGTTAGGATTCTAGCAGCCGTGTGCAGCACTAATTGAAGTTTATTTATTGATTTATCAGGGTAACCGGAAAGAAGAGCATTGCAGTAATCTAATCTAGAAGTAACAAAAGCATGAATTCGTTTTTCTGTATCAGTTTCTGATAGAAAGTTTCAGATTTTTGCAATGTTTCGAAGATGAAAATAAGCAACTCTTCAGACATAAATGTTCATCAAAGGAAAGGTCAGGGTCAAGGGTAACGCCAAGGTTTCTTACAGTTTTTTTGGATACGACCATGCAGCCGTCGAGGTTCACAGTGAGATCTGCCAACAAAGCTCTTTGTTTCTTGGGTCCTAAAATGAGCATTTCTGTTTTTCTTGAGTTTAAAAGCAAAGTTCTCTGTCATCCACTTCCTAATATCTGAAACGCATGCTTCCAAAGTAGCTAATTTTGGGGCTTCCCCAGGCTTCATTGAAATATATAACTGTGTGTCATCAGCATAAATAGTGAGAACAATAATGGGCCCAGAACCGAGCCTTGAGGAACACCAAAACATACCTTTGATTTGTCAGAGGATATGCCATCGACACATACGAACTGATATCTTTCAGATAAATAAGATTTAAACCAGGCTAGAACATGTCCACGTAGCCCAATATGGGTTTCCAGTCTCTCCAAGAGAAGGGAGTGATCAATAGTGTCAAAAGCAGCACTAAGATCAAGAAGCAACAGGGCGGATGCAGAATCTTGTCTGAGGCCATTAGAAGGTCATTTTTTACCTCACGAGTGCAGTCTCAGTACTATGATGGGGTCTGAAACCGGACTGGAGCATTTCATAAATGTTATTTGTCTTCAGGAAGGCATTCAGTTGTTGGGAAACACATTTTTCTAAGATTTTTGAGAGGAACGGGAGGTTCGATATTGGCCTATAATTGTTTAATATGTCTGGATCCAGATTCAACTTTTTTTAGAAGAGGCTTAATTTCCGCTGTTTTTAGTGAGTTTGGTACGCATCCGGAGGAAAGGGAGCAATTTATTTTGTTCAACATTGCCTGACCTAGCACAGGAAATAGCTCCTTAAGTAATTTTGTTGGAATCGGGTCTAGCTGACAATTTGTGGGTTTAGAACTCATTACAAATTTATTGAGTGTGTCGAGCAATACGGGATCAAAAAATTCAAGTGTCACCATTGACACCTGGTCAGGGAGGTTCAGGACATTCTCAGGACAACTGAGATTTTGGGGACTATAACTATTTAAGGAGGAGTCAGTTATTTGTTTTCTAATGGTGATGATCTTTTCATCAAAGTAGTTCATATATTCATTTCAGCTATAATGAAGACCCACTTCACTTGTTGAGCGTTGCGTTTTTGTTAACTTTGCAACTGTATCAAAGACAAATTTTGGATAGTTTTTGTTCACCTCAATGAGGTTGGAGAAATAAGCTGATCGAGCAGATGTGAGTGCTTTTCGGTATTGTAGTGTACTGTCTATCTATATTATTGAAGTGAACTACTCTGGAGAATATATGAAATTGTTCAAGTGACATGGTTGCACGAAACATATCTCTCTCTGTCTTTGTATTCCACAAGCTGGCCGCTGATTCATTTTTGGACTTGTAGTCTGCAAAATAACATATGGACAGGGTCTTTAGCAAGCCCAATAAGTATTTTCACCTCTGGAAAGTTATGAACAGTACTTCCTGGGTCCACCCACACACTACACAACAAAACCTTTCCTGCGAGAAAAGTTAAGTTCCAATAATAACATAGATAATAATAGCTTGCGTTTGTGTAAGGTGAGGGGTGATTTAACTTTTAGTGTGTGTGATGTTAGACATTACAAAGCGTCTCAGTGGGAGAAATATTTCTGACATGAAAATTCTTCACCTCATATGACCTGGTAAAGAAGTACTGCAACAAACACTGACCATGGCAGGCATAGTTTGTTTGTGCAGTATGTGTGTGTGTGTGTGTGTGTGTGTGTGTGTGTGTAAAAGTGTTTTGAGGTGTAGTAAGATGTGTAGTAGGATGTAGGTGTAGTTTCCACTCTATATCTGCACTCAGCAAGATTTTTAACAAGCATTTTCATCGATTCTCTAACTGGGTCTTTTTGACCCTAACATTACAAACTATTTTTTTTTAGAGGCACTCTTGGAACTGTTAAATTTGGTTGCCTTTCCTTTTATATGTTCATAAACACAATGTTGAGGATATCATCAAGTTTCATGCTGATCAAAATAACCTAAATGGTATTTCAGATATATCCTAGTCTTAAAATGGGTCAATTTGACCCTAACATGACTTAAGGGTTAAACACATAGGAAAGTTTGGTATTGAAAACGTGAAGTTTCATCTCATAGACGACCATCCTGACATCTTACAATGGAACATGATGTCTAGAAATAATGGTTGAACATCAAGGCCTGTGGAGGTGGACCAGAAATCAGTTATTGTTATGTATTACATCAAATAATATGGCTTTACTCTAACATATAATAGAAGACAAAACAATTTTCAGTGAAGAAATGTTTAAGCGAGGAATCCTTTTTGTTAAGGACGGAAGAATTATATCCTATAATCAACTCTTACAGGTATATGGAAAGACATGCTCGATGTAAAAATACAACCAAGTAATTGCAGTCTTGCCACAAAAATTTTGAAAAAAACTATTAAAAGTAGTATACAATAAATTACCCTGTTGACCATCTATTAAAATTGTGCTTGGATAAATTGGATTAATATCAACCGTAAGATGTATCTGTACCAACTGACTATAAAAAGCCTGACCGATACACCATATAGAATTCAACATTTTTGGGAAGATATGTCATTCCACTTCATGGCATTAGTTGGAATTGCATGTGTGTGTGTGTGTGTGTGTGTGTGTGCTTTTGTGTGACAAAATATGTCTGTTGCAAACCATGCTGGTTCATGATTTACAGAATAGAACGTACTGCTGGACTCATACTCGGCAGGTGGCTATAAAACGTTATAAAATGCACGCACAATTTACAATTTTTTTTATTCCTGATTTCCACGAGAACTCCCTGATAGAAAGAATCTGTTTTAGTACAGTCCCGAGGACCCCTTTATGAAATGAACACAGTAAAAACTGGTGTAGCTCCTGCGAAAGCAACGGTTCCCAACCTTTTTCGGTATCTGTACCACTTATGGACAATTGACCTGCCCTGACCCCTGAAGCACCACCTCATGTTCATACTACCAGTCAGGCCGTGGCATGAGTCTGAGGTCAAGTACCCCCAGAGGTCCAGGTACTGAAATGAGATGTTAAATTCCCCTTTTGACACACATGAGTAATGTACAGTTCACAGAGCCAACTCATCACCACACTTCATAATGGCCAGATGTGCACGCTACCAGGCTCAGGATCAGCTGTAGGACGGGTGTGTGCCACGCTCAGGATCAGCTGTAGGACGGCTGTGTGCCAGGCTCAGCATCAGCTGTAGGAAGGCTGTGTGCCAGGCTCAGGATCAGCTGTAGGAAGGCTGTGTGCCAGGCTCAGGATCAGCTGTAGGAAGGCTGTGTGCCAGGCTCAGGCGATCTTCCTTGATGTGTTAGTCAGACAGGATTTTATTTTCTACCAAAGTCCTATCTCGCCAACCAAGTGTCCTACTGGAAGTCAACATCTGTGTTACTAATGCCACTCTGTTTCCTATGTGGTGCACTTGTTTTGACGAGGGCCCGGGAAGGTTCCGGGAGGTTAGAGTGTGTGGTGCCTTGAAGTGATACTGCCAGAACTAAGAAATGGCTCATTTCAATCTTCACGTGCTTTCAATCACAGGAAATCCCCACTGACGCGGGGGTTACTCACTTTGTGTGTGTACCAGCAAGACATTTAGAAAAAGAAAATGAAAATGTTAGTGGTAGATTGCGGGACATTGATATTCAAATTGTAAGCATGGCAGTCTTCAACACTATTCAACAGAATAGCCCTCTCAGCACAAGAAGTGAACGTTGTCATTTTTAGTTTACTAATTATTTTGATCAAAAATATGGTGAACAATACCATTTTTTGTTTGAAAATGCTTATTTTTAAAGTATCGTGCTACCTCAGAGGAAAAGTTGTTTTTATCTCTGCGATGGCGCTGACTACTAATTAAGTGCCACTTCTGACCACATGTTTAACAGTAGATAAAAAGAGGAAGTTGATAAAGTGGGGATTACAGATCTGTCAAGTCTTGAGTTTTTGTTGAGCATTTTCACTTCTTACATGTTCAGCACTGCGGATACCACCGGAGACCGAACAGGACATTGCTGACTGCTACTCGGTGAGAAAAATGTAAGTCCCTACATGGCTATTACCGTCAGCTTTCATTACATTGTTAATTTTTAGCTCTCTCCCCGCATGTCTTTACATGTCATGTTTTCTGTGAGAGTGCATTTGCTCCAGCAGCGCGCACACACGCACACCTACACAGAAACACATTCGCTATCACCGCTATTTCTTTTTTTGAATTTAAAGTGGAATTCTTGATGGCCACATCCTTCTCTGTCAGAGGCAAGTGTTTGTGCCAGAGACGAGGTTACTAACAGAAAGAACAGAAGTATCCCAGTCTCCCATAGGGCAGTAGTGCACTGAAGAGGGAGTAGGGTGTCATTCGGAAGTTATTCAGAAAGAACACGTAGATAAGGTGAGGGAAACGGATATGTGGTCACATCTCGGTAAGAACAGCAGTGTCACTTGGTGAAGAATAGACTTTAAGGGAAGTGAGTGGAGATGAGTCAATTTATGGCGAATGATGATATTTGCTGGCGTGTCTTCTTTGAGCTGACCCATTATCACTCTGACTTTTGACAGATGGATCAACAAGCCCACGTAACGCTAGCCCAGGCTGGCGCAGATACACGCTATGAGATTCATTTCTGAGACCCACCTGCTGACCATTGTTCCAGTGGATCTGTCCTCCACCGCTTCCAGGAAACATGCTTCCTTTCCGGTGGTCTTGTGGATCACTGTTTCCTCTCCTGGTCATCTGCTTTGCACAAGACCACTGCGGAGTCCAGGAAAGCCACAACAATTATAGCGGTAAGTTCTAGGTTTTAGCAATCCTTAAGCATTGTTCACACCTGGCACGGAAAAATGTATGCGTTCCGGTGGAAGTCCATTCATTTCAATAGAAAGCAAACCACACCGCTCCGGCAAATCTACCGTGCTCGACCAGATTTGGAAGCGGTACGGCAGGTGTGTCGCATGAGTTGAAATTTTACAATGTTTGCAGTGCTTTTCCGTACGTTATCAGAAATGGAAGTTGATTTATCACTGAAGAAGAGCTAATATGTACCTTTCAAATATGTATTTATGGGATCGCAAGAGAAGCTTTTACAGCTTAATATTTGTAGTAGCCTACAATATCAAAGTTTGAGACTTATGCTAAATATTTGACCTGATTAGCTAAATATTTGAGGGACATTTTTGTGGAAAGTAAATATAGCTTGTGTGACTTCAAAGTTTTCATTTCATCTACTACAATGAAATCTAAATTGAGACATGCTCATGATCTTTGCAATGCTAGAATCTTCCTGATACTGGTTATGATGATGTGGAAGATTGATTGTGATGTTTGGGTGGATTGATTGCGATGTTTGCGTTAAGGTACCGTACAGTAATATTATGCCGTTTCTGGTGTAAACGAGGCTTTACAACAGTGGTTCTCAACTTCAGGCCATGGGACCCTGAGTATTGTTGGTTTTCATTCGGGCACGCTGACCAGGGACTTTCGGATGGGAGGGGTCAGGGGGGGGGGGGCTAGGCGGTGTAAGGGGCGGGGCACAACTACCCTACTGTAACCCCAGGGTCCCCTACTCATCTCCCAAATTTTTAATATGAGATGTTCAAAATATCTGTTGTAAATGGAACCTGGCGGGAAGAGATATGAGTTTTTTTCTTCATGTCTACTTTGTCACACAAGTTCACTGTCTAGAAGGTGTATGATATTATTTGTTCTGTGTTCATTTTTGTCAATTATTGTGCCACCCATAATTACTACTGGACCCACTTGGTCAACCCTTTGGATATTTTCTGGGCACTCCAATGGCCCAGAGTCTTTTACAGTCATATTGTATGTGATCGGAAGGGCAAGTTCACCAGGCCTCTTCCTTTCAGATGATGTAACTTAATAACAATAACTTAATAAGAAAGTTTTGAGACTTCTGTCTTTTGCAGACATTTCCATTTTTTATTTCCATTTTTTAGATTGAATTCTGTGCAACTGAATACATGAACATACATGCCTAATAAATATAGTCTCAGAAACCTATTAGAATTCGATCTGAACATACTGTAGCACCTCATTTCAATCCAAGTACCAATGATTTTTACCAAACTCCATTAGACAAAACTCTAGCAATTAAGGCCTTTTTCTGGCAATCCTCTCAAATGGACTATTAGCATAGAGGTGGCATCTAATTGTACATGTTGGAGACTTGGTGACCCGAATGCAGAACCTATTTCTGTAATTGTCCAACTTCCCAACACTTGGATTTGACTCCTGAACTGTCTTCCTCACACTGTGTAGGATAAAAATCTATCTGTCTTCTATAAGGCAGGTTTAACACTGTGACGGTTCAGATGTTTTTAAAAATGGTTGCCCAAATTGTGTCATGATATTTATGTTTGTAGCCATTTACAGTGGTGCTGCCAAAGTTTCACAAAAACATAACAATATTAATAAAAAAAAAAATTAAATAAGATTTTTATTTTGTATAGGGAAAGGTGCAATTGTGTTTGAGGAAGACAATTAGAAAAAAATTCTAAGAAAGTCCATTCATTTATTGAGGAAAATATAAGGAATTATAGTGTATTAGCTGATGTAAACAAGAAAAGGAACCAGGCAAGCCTAGTTTGGCCAACCCGCGATTTCGAAGGAATGAATGTTGTTCTCGAAACTAGTTCCCTACATTAGCTAACATCCAAACCAACAACAGGTATAACAGGGTTGATACACTACATTCAATGCGTTAAATTAGAAAGAGATTACTGTAGGGACCGATTGGGACATGCTACCTCGTCATAAATGTGCATCTCGACATTAGATTATTTTGTCACGCATTAAAATCACGCCAAGTTTGAATATTTATCTAGAGACCATTAAGCATTTTGTTAAACTGACAAACGTATCTTATTAAGTTTACCTCAAACACAAATAGCATCTATGAACTGTATGGCTTATGCCACTGGCCGTTTTAACAGCTTATTAGCCAGTAATAGGCTTACTAGTAACTAACTTACTACTTGGAATAGTCATAAGAATTTAGCAATTACTAGCGAGACTGAAGATGTACCTCACACATCCAGCAGTATTTCATTTCATGGCACAACAACGTTAGTTTTTCTTTCATTCCTGAATGACATTGATACAATAACTATCAATATAGGTGACGATAACTGACTTTTTCATCAAGTGAAAAGACAAGAAAATCGTGGAAACCCCTCCTTTTTTATTGCGCAAGGGGTTGTGGTCTGTATTACCCCAAAAAGCATGCACTGATGCGTACTTCAAAAATCCACCAGAAACAGTCACAATATAACTGTAAAAAGTTTTATTTTAGGCTTACTATAACGTAGCTACTGAAGCTTGTAACCAGCAAAGTTTTTGTCTATCCTGAACAAATCCTAATTCATTCAGTACTTTGTTCTGTCAGAGGCGAGGATTGAACACTGGTTGCCCACATGGTAGAGCACGTCTCTAACAACTACGCTATTTAACAATGGGTAACCAATCAGTCAGTCAGTCAGGCACTCAGTAAGGGAGATTCGCTCTTCTTGGCCCGCTCAACTTACCGGGATCATGGACATTTCTAAGGCCTTCCCTTGACAACTCCGGATCTAGAGGTATTGGATGACCGAGAGCTTGATGACCGAAGCATCCTGGGGTTTATTCTGAACATCTTTCGGAAGTCATTGTTCTTCTTTGCCCTTAGTTTTGTAATTCAAGAGACCACTGCAAATCAAACGCTTCTGTTCCTCACTCAAAACTTTCCTTTTCAACTTTTTTGGAAAGGAAAGCAAAAGGTGCAGTGGTCTCTTAATTTTTTTCTGGAGCTGTATATACAGTGGATTTAAAAAGTCTACACACCCCTGTTAAAATGCCAGGTTCCTGTGATGTAAAAGAAAGAGACAAAGATAAATCATGTCAGAACTTTTTCCACCTTTAATGTGACCTATAACGTGAACAATTCAATTGTAAAACAAACTGAAATCTTTGAGGGGGAAAATGGAAAATAAAAACCTCACAATAACCTGGTTGCATAAGTGTGCACACCCTTAAACTAATACTTTGTTGAAGCACCTTTTGATTTTATTACAGCACTCAGTCTTTTTGGGTAGGAGTCTATTAGCATGGCACATCTTGACGTGGCAATATTTGCCCACTCTTCTTTGCAAAAGCGCTCCAAATCTGTCAGATTGCGAGGACATCTGTGCACAGC
>JACXGI010010391.1:0-12094 GCA_016801175.1 Esox masquinongy
GTGCCTACGACTGAGCACTTAAACTTACCACACTGTTTAGCCTCATAGCTTCCTATGTTTTTATCCCATTTTTAATCTTTTTTTAAATCTTTATATGTTTTCTTATTGTATTTTTATTATTATGCTGTTTTTATTTGTTTTGATGTTTTAATTTGAGTATTTGTTTTTATGTTATTGTATTTTTATATATTTTTTTATTAAATTTTTCTTTGTAAAGCACATTGAATTGCTTCGATGTATTAATTGTGCTATATAAATAAACTTGCTTGCTTGCTATCCAGGGTGTGATGGATCTGCTGTGATGTTTCCGGCCCTTTTACTGACTCTGGTTTTGTATAAGTCCTGGATGGAGGGCAAGTTGGCACCAATGATCTTTTCTGCAGTTCTGACTGTCCGTTGTAGTCTGTTCCTTTCCAGTTCCGTGGCAGATCCAAACCAAACAGTGATGGACGTGCAGAGAACAGACTGGATGATGGCTGTGTAAAAGTGGATCAGTAGCTCCTTGGACAGGTTAAGATTATTAAGCTGGCGCAGGAAGTACATCCTCTGCTGGGCCTTTTTAATGATGGCATCTGTGTTGGGCTCCCACTTTAGATCCTGGGAGATAGTGGATCCCAGAAACCTGAAGGATTCCACTACAGACACAGGGCTGTTGAGAATGGTGATGGGGGCAGAATCGGGGGGCTCCTCCTGAAGTCCAAAGTAATCTCCACAGTTTTGAGCGTGTTAAGCTCCAGGTTGTTCTGACCACACCAGAGGACTAGCTGTTCAACCTCCTGTCTGTAGGCAGACTCGTCACCGTCCCAGACGACCGTAGTGTTGTCTGCGAACTTCAGTAGTTTGACAGATGGGACTCTTGAGGTGCGGTCGTTTGTGTAGAGGGAGAAGAGCAGTGGGGAGAGCACACAACCCTGGGGGGCGCCGGTACTGATTGTTCGGGTGCTGGATGTGGTGTTCCCCAGCCTCACCTGCTGACTCCTGTTGGTCAGGAAGACTGTGATCCACTGACAGGTGGAGGCTGGCACAGTGAGCTGGATGAGTTTGGTATGGAGGATGTCTGGGTTGATGGTGTTGAACGCCGAGCTGATGTCCACAAACAGGATCCTTGCATATGTCCCTGGAAAGTCAAGGTGTTGCAGGACGTAGTGCAGTCCCATGTTGACAGCATCATCCACAGACCTGTTAGCCCGGTAGGCAAACTGCAAGGGGTCTAGCAAGGGGCCTGTGATGTCCTGCAGGTGGGCCAGCAATCTTTGTGGCTACTGGAACTGAACTTTTCTCGCAGGAAAGGCTTTGTTGTGTAGTAGGTGGGAGGACCCATATATTTCATACAGTATATTCTCTAGAGTAGTTCACTTCAATAACTGTGACACAAGACCAGCACGTGGTGTGACAGCCTTCCCAGCAACCTCTCTTCTCTGAACATTGTTATGGCTTATTGTGCAGAGATGACCAGCACTGCTCCATCTGATTCCCTAACTTTCGATTTGTGTGTAACATGTTTTGACCCGAAACATTGATGTTTTCACTATGGTCATAATATCTACACATCATTAAGCTGAACGTTGTCTAGAAAATTAAAAAGTATTGGTCAATTTTGTCCATCATAGCAGATAGAGACATTTCTGTTTTTGGGGTAAAAAACAAGTGTTCATCATAAGGTAAATGTGGTCTAAATGGACTATATAATAAAATAAAACTAGTAAATGTTATAACTTATATGAGTAATGAGTTGGTTATGGATGTCAAACACATTTGTTTGGGGCTAAAATATCAATAGTGAGTACTGGGTTGTTATTTAACACCCCGGGTGAATTTGACCCACTAACATAATGAGTGTAATCAAAATGTGAAATGTGCATTTCATAAGCATTTTAGAAACTTTTTACAGATATTTGGGACATTCCTGGAGCATTTCTTAACTTGGGAAGGAAGTTTCAAAACATTTTGGGAATGTTCTAAACTGTTATTCCGACGTTGGTCAAGGTCAGTCTTTTGTTCTCCCCAAACCATGTTGACACGTTGGTTGTTTGCTGGCAACGGGGAGAGTGAGAAGGAGCGGTTATGGGGTATAACAATCATACAGTTCAGCAATTTTAGAGTCAACCTAATTCTCTAACCCCTTAACACACACACACAGAGAGTTCTTCCTTTACTTCCAAGAAACTCAGAAGCACTCGCTGTAGTTAACCTGTTTTTTTTTTCCTTTCTTTCCTACCATCTTTCCTCCCTCTGCTTCCACCAATGTCTAAATGATATATACGTGACTAGTTCTATAAATTCACGTGGAAAATGCTTCTATTTTTGTTTCTTCTTTTCTTTCTGTCTCCTATGGGCCAACCCAAGGAGTTCTGACAGTGTGTGTGTGTGTGTGTGTTTGTGTGTGTGTGTGTGTGCGTCTGTGCCTTGTAAAAAAAAAAAATTAAAAGGCAAAGGCAAAAAAAACAATCACTTAATCTGTTTAATTTTCTTGTTTGGTGGACTTCAGATGGTCAACAACTCGAGCTAATATGTGGATTTTTTTTGTTGTTGTTGTTTTTCAAAAAGCTTTGTTGACTAAAATTGCTGAATGTTGTCTTTGGAGGCAACACTGTTTAACACAGGTTCGGCCTTATGTACAATGGGCAAATTCATTATCCTATACGCAGCTCAATACAATCTTGCAAATGTTTAAAACCTTCCCCAAATGCACTCAAAACCACACCACTCAATTCCCAGCATGCTCCATTGCAGGTTGATTTTCTGAATAGTTTTTCAGCACCTGTATTTGCATATGTACACGGTTTAATTAATCATATACTGTGTTAGAAATAACAGCTACTAAACAAATCTAATCTGATATTTTGACTTTTGGTTGTGCCTCCAAGGAAGGCTGTTCCAGCTTAAAAGGTTTAATAATCAGTAGACTTTATCAAGGAAGACATTTTTCGTTCAGGTTATAAGGTTTAATAATCAGCAGTCTTTATCAAGGAAGACATTCTTCGTTCAGGTTATAAGGTTTAATAATCAATAGTCTTTATCAAGGAAGACATTCTTCGTTCAGGTTATAAGGTTTAATAATCAGTAGTCTTTATCAAGGAAGACATTCTTCGTTCAGGTTATAAGGTTTAATAATCAGTAGTCTTTATCAAGGAAGACATTCTTCGTTCAGGTTATAAGGTTTAATAATCAGCACTCTTTATCAAGAAAGACATTCTTCGTTCAGGTTATAAGGTTTAATAATCAGTAGTCTTTATCAAGGCAGACATTCTTCGTTCAGGTTTTAAGGTTTAATAATTAGTAGTCTTTATCAAGGCAGACATTCTTCATGCAGGTTATAAGGTTTAATAATCAGTAGTCTTTATCAAGGCAGACATTCTTCATTCAGACGGCAACAGGTAAGGAAAAGTTCAAATTGCTGGCTATCCTCACTTTTTTATAATTATTTTAACATTTTAACATCTGGAGGTACAGCCATGTTGGCTGTACCTCCAGTAGATCTGTTAAAAGACAGGTTCTGGCTGTGATATTGGGCCTGTTCTACTGAAGTTGTTCTCCAAATATGTCGTGGTTGCCTCCCATATCACTGGAGTCCGACTGAGCCTGTTCTAGCCGTAAAAAATAGACAAAAAAGCACTTTGCCCTCTGCCTAGGGCTGAATGTTTAGAGATTGTCAAAAGAACACTGAGATGATTGAGAAGCATGAGCTGTGTATAGCCCTATGTGGTTAGCACATTTTTTAAATATTTAATTCACTGCTAAGTCCTGTTTATGCCAAATTATAATTCCACCTGAAGTCCTGCCCTTTTTCATTTTTTGTTTTAGTTTTTGTGATGGTAGAACGTTTTTTCTGTAGCCTTGGGGCCATTGAGTTTCGAGAAGTATTATGATGTCCTGTGCTTTGATGTTTTTTGTTTTCGTTGAAATTATGGGTTTGTTTTAGAAGCAAAGAGTTCAGGCCCTGGACATTCCAGGAGTGTGTGTGTGTGTGTGTTCTCATTTGTGTGTATCCACACATGCCTTGAATAGTTTACTGCCAAACTGCGGAAGGACTCTGAGGGCTTTTTGTTGGGTCCCAGAGGATGTTGGTGATGAGGTAGATAGAGGAACTCTGAGGGCTTCTTTTTAGGTCCCAGAGGATGTTGGTGATGAGGTAGGTAGAGGGACTCTGAGGGCTTCTTGTTGGGTCCCAGAGGATGTTGGTGATGAGGTAGGTAGAGGAACTCTAAGGGCTTCTTCTTGGGTCAAAGAGGATGTCTGGCAAAGCTGGTTTTATTACCTTGTGTCCGTACCATTCCATTATCATATAGTCTGATGCTTGGATTTGTGCTGGTCAGCTTTTCTCCCTCTTTTCTTCTGTGGAACATTCTCTTTTCATCTTGCTCACTCTCCTATCCTTGTACTCAGGCTCTCCTATATAGAGCATTTACAGCAAGCCTGATTAATCAAGGATTCCAATTTTAAATCTAATTAGCGGCCACTATTCGTCACTTGTTTTCGTCTTTGCTGTGAAAATCCTATCAAGAAAGTTCTGCTGTAGATGTAGATGCAGTTGGTAGGTGCAGTGAATACCAGCTTGGTACATTAAGAAGGTGCTGTTGTAGATGATGGTAAATACATGGTTACGATCAGCTTGATAGATCAGGCTGAAAAATCTCATTTGCTAGGGGTGTCTCCTTACCAATTACTTGCCAAGGAAGATCAGGTTCGAGGCGCTGATCGAGTAATATAATTTGTCAGTATCTCTCTTTATTTCTCTCTCCGTATCTCACATTCAGTTTTACTACATGCAATCATGTCTATCTCTCATCCAACAACTGCTACATCCCTCCAGTTCTCGACAGTCAAAGCCCAATTAGACAACTAACAGAGCCGGAGGGAGTTCTTGCTCTAAGACATACAAATACATTAAAACATAGCCCTTAAAATTAAGTTGAACTGAACGACAGGAAGAGAGTGTACTGTAGGGGTATAGAGAGAATGAGAGGAAGAAAGCGTGAAAGATATTACGTGAGGGAGAGAGACAGAGGACAAGGAGAGAAGAGGCGCCAACAAATAATGTTCGGGCTGTGAGTGATTAGATTTTGGCGCCGATTAGGATGCTCTGTCTAAATAGTAGAAATCCCACTTGTGTCCTCGTCCTCTCTTCTCCATCCATCCTTCTCTCCTCTCAATCCTTCCATCCCTCCCGCGATCTCCCTCCTGAGGCCTTCATCCCTCTCTCATTTTTGGCTCCTGGTTCATGTTGGCTCCAAAGACCCGTCCCTCTGAGATTCCGTCCCGTTCCAAAGTCGGTTCGGAACATCGTGTAGACTCTGTCCCAAACCCTATTCCCCAAGTAGGACACTTTGTTTGACCTGGGACCTAAAAAATAGTGCACTAGATAGGGAGTAAGGTGCCACTTAAGACGCGTCCCTCAGAACCTCCTTCATCATCGCAGACACAGGCACTAACTGGAACCAGACCTCTTCAGACCCACACACACATATAGAAACACAAACACACACAAACAAAAACACACACAGAAACACACATGCAAAAAAAAGCATAAACACACAACGAATGCCCACACGCTTAAGCGCACAAACACGCAAAAATACGCACAGGTTAAAAAGGTTTTTGAACTTTGCGATTTCCACTTCCATCATAAAAATGTATCAACTCTTATTAAAACATGTCCATTAACTAAAACTAGCCATTATAATCCATTGTAATTACAATGTCCTGTTACTGTTGGATTACTGTCCTGCTGCAGCCAAATGGCTCACATGATGTACTTCAGTTTATCTACATTATCTCACATAATGTCTCACATAATGTCTTTCAGTTTATCTATATTATCTCACATAATGTCCTTAAGTTTATCTACATTTTCTGACATAATGACCTTCAGTTTATCTACATTTTCTCACATAATTTCCTTCAGTTTATCTACATTTTCCCACATAATGTCCTTCAGTTTATCTACATTTTGTCATATAATGTCCTTCAGTTTATCTACATTTTCTCACGTAATGTCCTTCAGTTTATCTACATTTTCTCACATAATGTCCTTCAGTTTATCTACATTATCTCACATAATGTCTCACATAATGTCTTTCAGTTTATCTACATTATCTCACATAATGTCCTTAAGTTTATCTACATTTTCTGACATAATGATCTTCAGTTTATCTACATTTTCTCACATAATGTCCTTCAGTTTATCTACATTTTACCACATAATGTCCTTCAGTTTATCTACATTTTCCCACATAATGTCCTTTAGTTTATCTACATTTTCTCACATAATGTCCTTCAGTTATCTACATTTTCTCATATAATGTCATTCAGTTTATCTACATTCTCTTACATAATATCTTTCAGTTTATCTACATTTTCCCACATAATGTACATCAGTTTATCTACATTATCTCTCATAATGTCCTTCAGTTTATCTACATTTTCTCACATAATGTCCTTCAGTTTATCTACATTTTCCCACGTAATGTCCTTCAGTTTATCTGCATTTTCCCACGTAATGTCCTTCAGTTTATCTACATTTTCTCACGTAATGTCCTTCAGTTTATCTACATTTTCTCACATAATGTCCTTCAGTTTATCTACATTTTCTCATATAATGTCCTTCAGTTTATATACATTCTCACATAATGTCCTTCAGTTTATCTACATTTTCTCACATAATGTCGTTCAGTTTATCTACATTTTCTCACATGATCTCCTTCAGTTTATCTACATTTTCTCACATAATGTTGTTCAGTTTATCTACATTTTCTCACATGATCTCCTTCAGTTTATCTACATTTTCTCACATGATGTCCTTCAGTTTATATACATTTTACCACATAATGTCCTTCAGTTTATCTATATTTTCTCACATTATGTCCTTCAATTTATCTACAATGTCTTCCTCACTAACTTTCTCTATGTCCTTTCTCTCCTTTTTTATCCCTCTCTATCCGTCCTTTCTTTTGTTTTCTCTATCCCTTTCTCTCTTTGTCCTTTGTCTCTTCTTCTGTATCTCACTCTCTCCATGCATGTTTTATCTATCCTTCTATCTCTGTCCTCTCTTATTTTCTTCATCTCTCTCTCTTTCCTCTGTCTTCTCACTTTGTCTTGCCCCTCACTTTTGTTGCTCTCTGTGTCACATCCCCTCACCCTTCACCCCCCATCTCATTTTTCTCTCACTGGTTTCCCTGTTGCTAAGAAGAATAGAGAACACAGAATACAGAACATTGAACACAGAATAAAGAACATAGAATACAGAACACAGAATACTGAACATAGCAAATGGAACTTAGGAGACAGACCACAGAATACAAAATACAGAACACAGAATACATAACATAGAACGCAGAATACAGAACACAGAATACAGATCACAGAATCAGAATATAAAACACAGAACACAAAATACAGAAGACATAAAACAGAATTCAACAGAGAATACAGAATTGTTCATTTCCATGCAAACACTTGCTTTGCATTCAAATATCTACTTTTCGGGATCTCTTTGGAAGTAAAGTCGGATTGGGATCTTTCCAGGATGATCGAAGCGGGGGCTATTGTTGAAGGGACAGGACGGACACATAGACACATACACAGACACACACAGACACACACACACACACACACAAACACACATAATCAAAAACA
This sequence comes from Esox masquinongy, assembly GCA_016801175.1. Classification (NCBI taxonomy): domain Eukaryota; kingdom Metazoa; phylum Chordata; class Actinopteri; order Esociformes; family Esocidae; genus Esox; species Esox masquinongy. The sequence goes on from JACXGI010010391.1 coordinate 7,636, forward strand.
CACAAACAGGATATAAGGATTTTACTACAAAACATCTGCTGCAAGCAAACCACAACCAGTAGTCCATACTTCAGTGTGTGTGTGTGCTTGCGTGTGTGTGTGCCTGAATGTTTGCGGGTATGTGCCCGTGTGTGTGCGTGGACGTGTGTGCGAAAGTGTGTGTGTGGTTGTAGGATAAAGCAGGAATGGAAACCAGTGATAGTTACTTTCCTGAGAACCTCCAAAACACAAGGGACCTGGAAGGGTTGAGGAGTAAATAGGATAGGAGAGAGTAGCTGGGAGCTAGGAACAGGAGTTGCAAAAGGAGCAGGGGGAGAAGAGGAGCGTAATAGAGAGGACAGGTGGGCGGGGTTTATTGGGAGGTCAAAACGTACATCATTTCATTTTTCGCCCTGTTCCTCTTTATGAATCTCTCTGCCTTCATCCCTCCTTCATCAGACTCAGTAACCATGTTGATTGTTGTTGTCATCGTTTTGTTGTTTGGGTCGAGTCATTAGCGTATTGTCATTCCGTTGTGAATGTTTACATTTCACTGCTAATGACACAATAGAATGTGACAGGTGAGCGTGGTTTTGGCCCAGGTGTCTGCGTGTGAGCCTGTGTGTGTGTCCCCACTTGCTCCAGCCAAAGTGTGTGTGTTCTGGGACCCCTGAAGTCTGACCTCACAGGACCATTTGTTTTGTGTTCTCAGCCAGCTGTTGGAGGATGAACTCGTTGGCATGGCAACACGTTGGTGCGATGTGGCCTGATCTCCCAGTCCATCATGTGGTCCAAGGGGCCCCCGGTTGTCCCGTTGGAAATGTGTGTGTGTGTTGTGTGTGTGTGTGTGTGTGTGTGTCTGTGTGTGTGTGTGCGTGCGTGTGTGTGATTGATGAGGTCGGCTGCAGTAGCAGTAATATGTGTCTTCACAGTGCCGTGAGAAGGGATGTGAGTCACAAAACGATGGATGAGGACATTTAAACTAGAGCTCCTACATCTGATTAAACATTTGAAAACACACACACATACACAAGCACACATATACACACACACACACACACACGCCCGTACTCCCTGGAGGCCTTCGGGGGTTTATCAGAAATCCGATTATCCCAGATCTGATCCGGCGTGCGACGGGATACAGCATTACGTAGTCGACTGTTAGATGATGCACGGCTGACACAGATCTCGGATCAGTGGGATAATATGTAAAATACAGATAGTATCTGGAACTCTGCTTCTGCTTTACCCTTCTCTGTAGATGTTGTCCTCTGAGTGGGTGGGGACATCAAAGCAAACAGTCCTATGGAATGTCCAGTCCTTATAATGACACATCTGCTGCTTGCAGTACAGAGTCCAAGTCGGACTTGAATTTGAACTTTGATCCGGAGATCTACAGTCGCTAAAACTGGATAACAGGACATAGCCTCAGGAGAGGGAGTGTGTGGATTAGAGAAATTACACCATCTCCTCTCCACCCAGCAGACAAAATGTTACTAGATCAAATCCCTGAAGTGTCAATGTGAAAAATCAGTAGTTTTGTCACTGAGAAGGGAGTTAATCCTAATTGCTCCTGTAAGAAACTGTCAATAACAGCTTCTGCCGAATGACAAAAAATGTAAACTCAAAGTATATTCTAGTAAAGTTGTAGAGCTATTGATCCCCTTCTGCCCCAAGACCTGACCTTTTTTCTCTCCTTCCTCTCTTTCTTTGATGTCTCGTTCTTGGTTTACTGTCAGACCAGGACTGTGAACAAACCAACAAACCACAGAGGATAAATCCCTTTATTTGTTCTTTCTCTCATTCTCTCTCCCTTGTTCACTCTACTTCATCCGTTCTCTCTCTCTTTCATTTTCTCTCTCAATCACTGTCTCTTTCTCTTCTTTTCTAAATGGATGTTCTGTTTTGATCTTTTATTGTGTGTCATCTTGAATAAATTGAGTGGACGCCATTAGCAAGAGAACCGCGGAATAATCACTTGAAAAAATAGAAAATCAAAAGAGTTTGTATTTTCCTTTTTTTACAAGTTGTTCTTTCTGTTTCTCTTGTTGTTGTCTTTGAAGAGGTCCAGACCTAATTGGAAACTCCTGGAGAAAACATCTCTCACCCATTCATCTCTTTTTCATCCTCTCTTTCTCTCTCATGCTTCCCTCTTCCTCTCCCTCCGTTTTTTGCCATCTTTCCAACACTGTCTTTTTTCTCACTCTATCCGGCTCTTTCTTTAATCAGCTTGAGAGTCATTCATAAAACCACTCAGAGACCATCCAGTCAACAGCATAAAATTCTCACACATACACAAACGCACGCACACACACACACACACACACACACACACATCAATTATGAAGAATTGTTCTTAAGATGGGTGAAAATAATGCAATGTGGAATTGCAAATAATGACAATGTTGTCAAGAGGCGTAGGACAAGGTTGTCCTCCATCACCATGTATGTTCATTAAGGATTAGCAAAAGTGAGGGGACCCAACTTACTTAACTCATAATGTACCTGAGTGCTTTGAATGCCGCTTCATAGCACCCCAATAAGCAACAGCAGCTACCTATTTCCAATCAGTCTCTCCACTTGTGTGTGACTCACCTTAGTTGTCTTGAACACAACTCCTCAACAATTTGCTCTGCTAACACAGGTGCATGTGTTTCAACGGATGACAATAGATGGATTAGAAAGAATTCAAGTAAAACTGAAACCAAGGTTTGATAGTGTTGATTGATTGTTTACTAGACATCACTGCTTCCGGTCATTAATTTGCATCTTCTCAAATGCACACACATTTGTCTTTCTATCGTTGTGGGTAACTGAAACCCAACAATCCATGTTCCTTTTTCCTTTACCTGTAAATTTGCCCCCAACCTTAACACCAACTGGAGATTTTACCATAAACCTAACCCCTGTGCCAGAAATTGCATTTTCCCTACTGGGTACTGGCCAAAAAAAACTTTTGTTGACTGATTTGTCAGGCTTTACTATCTTTGGTACGCACAGACCCCGGATCACACTCACACAAACTCTCTCTCTCACACTGAAGCTCACACATCTGGGTGAAAGATGGAGAGATGGAACATAAGAGGGAGGGGAAGTGACCAGTCTGGAGAGGAAAGTTCAGCTACACCCCCTGAGAATTCTGTATATTAGCAATTACTGTTTTTAATTTATGATGGATTTTGGATTATTTTACGATTGTAAAGTTAACCAGATGAAGAAGACAAGCCAGAAGAACTGCCCTGACCTCCAAGTGACACATGAACACAGGCCGAGTCAGCGTGACCCCGAGCCACAAATGACATTTACTCACCATGTCTGATCCTTATTATGGTTCTAGTAAGAACAAATCTAACAGGGAACTGTGTGTATCTGTGTATAACATTTCTGGTAATTCTGCAGTAGTGTGTCATTTTCTAGACCGTAGTTCATGGTCCAAAGATGTGTTACTTACTTATATACATATTTTCGGTTCCATTCCGTAAGTCTGGCTCCATTCCACTCTTTCCCCCATCCTCACTCTCTTTCTGTCTCTACATGTGAAATAACACCCGAAAGATTAAAAACGTCCTGGCTGTGTGGTGAAACAATGAGAGACCAAACATAGATCTAGCGTGTTTGGAAGGTGTTCCAGTGTTCACTCCAGTGCACGTATTAGGATGCATGGAACCTTTTTTTAATTCACGGAATGTTAGTTCAGTAAGCAAAAGTGGTTCTTAAATATGAGTATTCGTCATTTAGAGTGTTGTGAGAAAGGCTTTTTTGGGGGTTTAAATTTGCCTCTTCCTAGAAAGGAGATTCTCCATGATGTTCTTCTGTCAAAGACGCAGGTTGCTATTTGTTTTGTACCCATGTAGAGCACAGCAAATAAATAAGAACAAATATTACAAGTTGACAGTTAAATTTTAGTATTCCAGATGTCATATCTGAGCGCCTAATTATGAAATTATGTTTGGCAATGTAATGAAAAAATCATGACCGGTTATTTGTCATGGTACATGAGGTAATACATGATATGAAAAAAGGTATATATGTCACGTTATGTCAACGTATGTATGTCACATGTTATGTCAAGGTATGTACGTCACATGTTATGTCAAGGTATGTACGTCACATGGTATGTCAAGGCATGTACGTCATATTATATGTCAAGGTATCTAAGTCACATGTTATGTCAAGGTATCTAAGTCACATGTTATGTCAAGGTATGTATGTTACATGTTATGTCAAGGTATGTATGTCACATGTTATGTCAAGGTATGTATGTCACATGGTAAATCGAGAATATGTGCAATTTATAAAAATGCATGATCATGCCAAAACAACATTTCACATGTTAGGTCCCATACTGTATGGAATTGATTCTAATTTCACCCCTGGTTGAAACAATGGTTTATACTCTCTATTTCTCTCATTCACACACGTTAACACATACACACACACACACACACACACACACACACGTGGACACACACATACACAC
>JACXGI010010392.1:0-27727 GCA_016801175.1 Esox masquinongy
GCTGAGAGAAAGGGGAGGTGGTCCTCACAGAGGCCGTAGCAGGGCTGGAAGGGGGCTGAGAGAAAGGGGAGGTGGTCCTCACAGAGGCCGTAGCAGGGCTGGAAGGGGGCTGAGAGAAAGGGGAGGTGGTCCTCACAGAGGCCGTAGCAGGGCTGGAAGGGGGCTGAGAGAAAGGGGAGGTGGTCCTCACAGAGGCCGTAGCAGGGCTGGAAGGGGGCTGAGAGAAAGGAAAATAGCACAATGATATTGTGTAATGTGTTGATGACAGTAATAACAATAGTCTCTGTGAGAGTCATATTCACTAGAAAGCTCAGCATATTTACCTGAACAGCTTTCCTAACCACATTCACGTTTGGCTTAGCTGTAGAACCATGCAAGCCTCCAAACCATGGTTTAGTAAACTGAAAGAGATGGAAAAAATACAATAAATCACAACGAACAATGAAAGAAATGCACCAATGTGAGAAATCTAAATCTGTATTCTATCACAGCAAAGTGATTGAGTGATTGTTTGGGACTTTTGACCTATTTGACCATGTAAAATATGAATTCAAATTTAACATTGATAAGTTCATGGTGGGCCGCGGGGAGGCAGGAGCAGTAGAAGGGGCAGCGGCAGTGCCAGGGGCAACGGCAGAGGCACGTGCTGGTCCACTGGTAAGCTGTTAAAAAGGTGCAAAACAAAAATGCACCAATGCTCAAGAATGTGATATATTTTCATCATGAATAAAGCCACTTTTGCATTACCCTCTGCTGGTGAAATCCACATGAACATGTCTGTGGTCCACCGAACAGGCTCGTCTGTCCACGCGCTTGCAGGGGACATCTCTCTATCTGTAACAATTGAAAACATTTATAAGAAGCTACGTTTAGTCATCTGATCTTCCTGTGGCTGCATGCAATGATACTTTACAAACCAAAGCTGCCCTTCATTAGTAGTGAAGGCATAATGACAAGTATATCTGGTAATAACACTGTGTAATTTCAAATGCCATCAACCTGTTTTTCTGTTATCTTTTGGCAATATACAGTATCTCACAGAAGTGAGTACACCCCTCACATTTTTGCAAATATTTGATTATATCTTTTCATGTGACAACACTGAAGAAATGACACTTTGCTACAATGTAAAGTAGTGAGTGTATAGCTTGTATAACAGCGTAAATTTGCTGTCCCCTCAAAATAACTCAACACACAGCCATTAATGTCTAAACCGCTGGCAACAAAAGTGAGTCCACCCCTAAGTGAAAATGTCCAAATTGGGCCCAAAGTGTCAATATTTTGTGTGGCCGCCATTATTTTCCAGCACTGCCTTAACCCTGGAGTTCACCAGAGCTTCACAGGTTGCCACTGGAGTCCTCTTCCACTCCTCCATGACGACATCACAGAGCTGGTGGATGTTAGAGACCTTGCGCTCCTCCTCCTTCCGTTTGAGGATGCTCCACAGATGCTCAATAGGGTTTAGGTCTGGGGTATACCCTCAGCTTCTTTAGCAAGGCAGTGGTCGTCTTAGAGGTATGTTTGGGGTCGTTATCATGTTGGAATACTGCCCTGTGGCCCAGTCCCCGAAGGGAGGGGATCATGCTCTGCTTCAGTATGTCACAGTACATGTTGGCATTCATGGTTCCCTCAATGAACTGTAGCTCCCCAGTGCTGGCAGCACTCATGTAGCCCCAGACCATGACACTCCCACCACCATGCTTGACTGTTGGCAAGACACACTTGTCTTTGTACTCCTCACCTGGTTGCCGCCACACACGCTTGACACCATCTGGACCAAATAAGTTTATCTTGGTCTCATCAGACCACAGGACATGTTTCCAGTAATCCATGTCCTTAGTCTGCTTGTCTTCAGCAAACTGTTTGTGAGAGCGATTATACCAAATTTAACACACCTGCTCCCCATTCACACCTGAGTCCTTGTAACACTAAAGAGTCACATGACACCGGGGAGGGAAAATGGCTAATTGGGCCATATATATATATACAGTGGATATAAAAAGGGGCGTACCCTTCACAAAGAAGGTCAGTGAACAAAATGCAAGTGGTTTTAGAGGTCCATGTCATCTGCTTTGGAAGCTTTTAAAAATAGTTCATGTGAATTAGGTAACAGAGTTGTAATAATGCATGAAATTTTGAAATGAAATCAAGATAATGAAAGTGGGAAAAAGAAGAACTGTACATTTCAGAAGAGAGGTAATGGAACACAGCACACTTGTTTGTAGATCTCTAACTCATATGGATAGTGAGCTATTAAAAAAGGGTAGTTTCGAAAGATAAATACCTGTACATTTACCGAAATCTGAAATGGCAAATCTAAGGGCCATACCCTTGACAAGGAAGGTCAGTGAACAAAATGCAAGTGGTTTTAGAGGCCCATGTCATCTGGATTGAAAGCTATTAAAAACAGTTCATGTGAATTAAGTAATAGAGTTGTAACAATGCATGAAATTTTAAAATGAAATACAGATAATGAATTTGGAATAAACAACAGGTGTACCTTTCCGTAGAGAGGTAAAGGAACACAACACACTTTTTTGTAGATCTCTAATTTATATGGATAGTGTGCTATTAAAATAGAGGCGTAAGAGATTTGATAATGAATGATAAATTCCTGGAAATTCACTGAAATCAACAATGGCAAAACTAAGGGGCGTACACTTGACACAGAAGGTCAGTGAACAAAATGCAAGTTTTTTTAGAGGTACATGTCATCTGCATTGGAAGCTATTGAAAAAAGTTGATGTGAATTAGGTAATTGACTTGTAATAACAAAATTGTAGTTAATAAATTTTATACTGAGAATTGTTTTTGGAAAAATAAGAGGTGTACCTTTAACATGAGTTTGTAGATTTGTAGCTCATATGGATAGTGAGCTACTAAAAATAGAGAGAGAGAAGGACAAAAGCTGCTAAAATTAATGAAATTGAAAATGGCAAATCAACGGACTGTGCTCTGGAGAAGGAAGTGAGCAAAATAAATGTGGTTTCAGAGGTACATGTCTTCTTGATTGGAAGTTATGAAAAAGTTATATTAAAAGTTATCTATATTTGGTAATAGAGTTGTATTGGTACATATTTTTTCATATAAAATACAGATAATTGACTTGTCAAATATAGTCGTACCATTCAGAGGATAGGTACAGGAACACACCACACTTGTTTGTAGATCTCCATCTCATATGGATAATGAGCTATTTAAAAGGTATTGCATAGATAGATTACCAATTGTTTTTAGAGGTACATGTCACCTGGATAGGAACTTATTGTAAAACGCATCCATATGTTAGAGTTGTAATAAAGTAAACATTTTTAGAAAAATTAAGATAAATAATGGGGAAAATGAGAGGTGTACCTTTGTAAGGATGGATAAAGGAACATAGCAAACTTTTCTGTACATCTCTAGCTGATATGGATTTTGAGCTATTAGAAAAATGCAGTTTAGAATGAGAAATTAAAGTAGAAGGAAAAACAACTATAAGGGGAAATTGTTACAAGGAAGGTCAGTGACGAACGCATAAATTGATTTAGAGCTAATATGTCTCTTGGATAATATCATCATCTGTGTAATGATTTAGGCTTAGCTTATTTGTTTTATATTTTTTTATTATAACCAAATAATAACACCTTTTTTAATTAGAAATGTGGAGAATAAATGGAAGTAGGCACGAAGAAAGAAAATGTCGAAACAATGATTTCTGCCGAATGTACTTTTAAGACGGTGTCAGGATTCCTGTGCAGCCCCAGAAACAGACGGGACACAGTGAGACGGTTAAGAGTGTTTATTGAAAAAAAACAGGAACTGGGAGGAAGGTGCTGGGGGGTAGGCAGAGTGGCTATGGGTTGGCGTGGAATCCAGGCACAGGGTGGCTCCGAGGTCCAGGGCGGCAAACGGGTGCGTGCAGTTGTCGGGTTTGTCTAGGCAGGGGGAAAAGCAGGATTACAGGCAGGTAATCGGAAACACGGCAGACAGGCAAAACAGGACTAAGTCAATAATGCGACGGTTTCGTTGGTGCGCAGAGCTCAACATACGGTTGGGACTTAACGATCCGGCAGGGGCTGGAAGTCAGGTCCTCTCCTAAATGCCGTGGTGGATTGCAGATCAGGAACAGGTGCGGGAGTGGATAATGACTGTCAGGTGGGGCAATCTCAGCCCAGGAGGGAACGCCCCGCCCCCGCCTCGTTGCCCGGACAACCGGAACACAACACAAGGACAGACATGTAACAGACGCACCAGGCACACATACCAAAAAACAACGACGGAAACGACATGTACATCAAACAAACAGGAGTCACGGGGAAGGGGTCGTGACAGACGGTCTCTTAGCCTTATCTGCGTTATATTCCTCCATTGAAAGTAACGTAAAATCGTTTTTTGAAAACGGAACGAAACCGACAAACCAAAGGGTGTACCTTGCTCTCTACCTTCACCTGATTCTATATATGGTCTTTGTAGGACGTTTTTGGGGAGCGCTATTTAACCCGGTACGGCACCGAGGTAAATTTGGTTTTATGTTTGATATTTGTGGTTTGATCGTCAATACCTCTTCCAAAAAAATCGTACAAAGACGACAGTTGAATATATACAACTGGATTAAGGTAGAGAGCAAGGTACACCCTTTGATTTTATCGAAAATGAAACTTTTCCTTTAGCAGAGCCCAAAATGTCGCAAAACGCTATCGAATGTCTGTTCAGTAGTTTAGGGACCGTCTTGAAAGTGCAATACCGCTGATTCAATGTGAGTAAAAAAATATATTTTATTTTGTGTCAACCTAACAATAGGTGCCCCTGTAAAGGAAAATCATAGGTACAGACACTTTTTGTGTTATTAAACAACACTCACTTTCTACATATATTTTGGTTGTTAGACCTTATATATTTCATTTTATAATAAATTCTTATAGAGGTGACATATACACCTACAACCACTTGTATGTTGGTCACTGACCTTTAGATTTTCCCATTTCCATTTTGGTGATTTTATCAGAATTGATCCTTCTACACAATACGTTTTGAATAGCTCAATATCCACATGAGCAAGAGACCTACAGACAAGTGTGGTCTATTCCTTTACCTCTCTTCTGAAAGGTACACCACTTTTATCAATATTCATTATCTGTATTTCATTTTATAAATGCATGCATTATTACAACTCTATTACGTAATTCACATGAACTGTTTTTAATAGCTTCCAAACCAGATGACATGGATCTCTAAAACCACTTGCATTTTGTTCACTGACCTTCCTTGTCAAGGGTACGCTCATTAGATTTTCCACTTTCAAATTCAGAAAATTTACAGGAATTTATCTTTCTAAACGAATATTTTTTAATAGCTCACTATCCATAAGAGTTAGAGATCTACAAACAAGTGTGGTGTGTTCCATAACCTCTCTTCTGAAAGGTACACCTCTTCTTTTTTCCAAATTCATTATCTGTATTTCATTTTAAAATGTCATATATTGTTACAACTCCATTACCTAATTCACATGAACAATTTTTAATAGCTTCCAATCCAGATGACATGGGCCTCTAAAACCACTTGCATTTTGTTCACTGACCTTCCTTGTCAAGGGTACGCCCCCATAGTTTTGCCATTTCAGATTTCGGTAAATATACAGGAATTTATCTTTCGAAACCACTTTTTTTAATAGCTCACTATCCATATGAGTTAGAGATCTACAAACAAGTTTTTGTGTTCCGTTACCTCTCTTCTGAAAGGTACACCTCTTCTTCTTTTCAAATTCATTATCTTGATTTTATTTTAGAATTACATGCATTATTGCAACTCTATTACCTAATTCACATGAACTACTTTTAATAGCTTCCAATCCAGATGACATGTAACTCTAAAACCACTTCCATTTTGTTCACTGACCTTCCTTGTCAAGGGTACACCCCTTACATTTGCCATTTTCCATTTCGGGGAATTTACAGGAATTTAACTTTCTAACCAACCATTTTTTAATAGCTCACTATCCATATGAGGTGGAGATGTACAAACAAGTGTGTTGTGTTCCCATTCAACTCTTCTGAAAGGTACACCTCTTCTTTTCTCCAAATTCATTACCTTGATTATATTTTAAAATTACATGTATTATTACAACTCTATTACCTAATTCACATGAACTATTTTAACAGCTTCCAATCCAGATGACATGTACCTCTAAAACCACTTGCATTTTGTTCACTGACCTTCCTTGTCAAGGGTACACCCATTAGATTTTCCATTTTCAAATTCAGAAAATGTACAGGAATTTATCTTTCTAAATGACTATTTTTTAATAGCTCACTATCCATAAGAGTTAGCGATCTACAAACAAGTGTGGTGTGTTCCATTACCTCTCTTCTGAAAGGTACACCTCTTCTTTTTTCCACATTCATTATCTGTATTTCATTTTAAAATGTCATATATTGTTACAACTCCACTACCTAATTCACATGAACTATTTTTAATAGCTTCCAATCCAGATGACACGGACCTCTAAAACCACTTGCATTTTGTTCACTGACCTTCCTTGTCAAGGGTATGCCTATTAGATTTGCCATTTTCAAATTTGGAAAATGTACAGGTATTTATATTTCAAAATGACAATCTTTTAAAAGCTCACTATCCATATGAGTTAGAGATCCAAAAACAAGTGTGCTGTGTTCCATTTCCTCTCTTCTGAAAGGTACACCTCTTCTTTTTTCCAAATTCATTATCTGTATTTTATTTTATAATTACATGCATTGTTGCAACTCAATTACCTAATTCACATGAACTATTTTTAATAGCATCCATGCCAGATGACATGGACATCTAAAACCACTTGCTTTTTTTATTGACCTTCTTTATATAGAGTACGCCCCTTAGTTTTGCCATTTTCAATTTCAGTGATTTCATCAGAATTTATCCTTCTAGACAATCCTTTTTTAATTGTTCACTATCCATATGAGCTAGAGATCTACAAACAATTGTGGTGTGTTCTTTTCCCTCTACTCTCACAGGTACACCTTTTAATTTTTATACCAAATTTCGTGCAATGTTTCTAATTTTTGAATTGTTTTTATTTTTTTTGTGTGTAAATTGTTTTCATTCTTTAGTGCAGAGGTGTCAAACCGGTTCCACGGATGGCCGATTGTCTGCAGGTTTTCACTCTCACCTTGTACTTGATTGATTAATTAGTTCACTAATTGGTTAGTTTCTACCCTAACCTGGTTGTTTAGATCCGAACTGGGAACCAATTTATAGGGAAAACCAAAAATGTTATTGTTTTCGTTTATGATGTGTATTTATGTGTGCTGTATATTGCAGTCGGTGACTCTTGTTGAGTGTCCTTTGTTTAAGTTTTTTATGAGTAAGCACATTATAAGCCTGTATAATCCAGAGTCAAATTCCTCGTATGTGTACACATACCTGGCGAATAAAGCTGATTCTGATAATCCCTCTGCAGTATTAAAGATGACATAACAGTGCAATGTTCTGTTAGATTTAAGTGTATACACTTAACAACTCAACTGCAACACATTTAAAACAATCTACATAACCCCTCCATCTGGATAAAAAGGTATAAATAATTCCATTATTAACTTGCTGGCTATAATACCACGCGGACTGACTCAAGAGTAGCCTACTGTACACAAGGCAGCGTTTACCCGTAGTAGCGAGGAAGCACGCGTGAGCAGTAGCTAACTTTTGTCTTACATTGCAGATCATTGCAGGGATCTGATGGGGATAACGTCTTGATTTCCACGCCCTAGCATAGGTCCAAACCGAAAGGAGTTTGGGGAAAATACGATCACTTAAATTACGAGTCTGGTCCTATACACTGGCACTGAAATGAACCAATTTCAATGCAAGGTCTCCTGGGACAGACCCGCAAAGACGCGCCGTTCTCCTACCATATTCACTTCGCGAAAATTATATTGTGTTTTTCCGAAAACTCCTCTCGGGTTTTCAACACCTAAATCAGGTCACCTACGCTTAAACGATGCATGTGCGAGGAATTGTGATTGGCAACATGGGGATGTGCCAAGGATCTACTGTAAAACAGCACTCACCGTCTTCACAGTCAGATTCTATCTGCTGTTCTGGGCTTGATTGCTACGTCTGACGGTTAGTCCCGTCCCCTCATAAGCTTAAGGACAAGGAAATACAGAAATAAATACATACAGAAATAAAAGAATATGTAAATAAATAAATACAGAAATAAAAGAATATGAAAATAAATAAAAACAGAAATAAAAATATTTAAATAAATAAATACAGAAATAAATATATACATAAATAAATGCTAATGGAAATGAATAAAATAATAAATAAATAATATTAATTAATACATTTATTATTATATTTTTATGCATAAATATATTTATTGATACATTTATTTATTTATTCGTTTATTTCTATTTTTTTCAGGTTTTGTCCTCCATACATTCGTGCATGAAAAACCACTCCTGTTTACTCAAATTACTCTTAAAGAAGTGAAATTCAGACTTCACATTGCAATAGTAGAATCTCTCCCACACAACTGCAGTGCTGATGAATCACTGACCTAGGTCCATGCCCAGGCTGTGCCACCCAACTGAGTCCCACAAGGGAGGTGTACTTTGACTCAGCTCCATTTGGGTTGTATGGAGGGAAGGCTGGACAGATGTTTTCTTGTTTCATTGTGCTACTGTGACTCCTGATGCAGTTCTGCAGCATGAGAGCTGACGGAGTGTTTTCCTCCGATGCTTTAATTCTACTAACTTCCTGGTTATGTGAGTAGTTTGTTAAGATCCGCTATAACGTGGCTGTGTATGTTTTGGAGGATACCAGTATGCCAAACTCTCCTGATAGGTGTGGGAGTGGCTGCAATCAGAGAAGACTACCGCTACTGAAAAATATCAATATCTCAATATACTGTATAAAAAACATCCCAAAACCCATCAGTCTGCAATTTTATTTATTGGCTAACAAGTACAGTATCACACTTCCAAACATGTACCTTTACTGTAGGTATATGTATCAAAAAGCTGTTGAATACACCAAACCTGACTCGAGAATCTTAGAAAATTGGGCAAATTTATTTCTCGTAATAGTTGGTGGTTATCACCAAACTGGGATCCTCGCCCTTTGCAGTTTTGACAATTTGAGTGCCAAAGGAAACTTGATTTAAATTTTGTGATATATGTTATGAAATCTACATGTCTTTCAAGATTGTGTTCTCTTTATCAAATGGATAAAAACCACAATTTCTTTTCCCAAAAATACAGTCTTTAATCAAGCATATTTAAACATATATTATTTTAACCAATCTAATTTGTTTGCAACAACTCTTGCTTTTTTTGTGGACACAGTTTAAGTGCAGTCTTGGATTAAAAAATCTTAGGCTGAATCTATGTCCTTGAAATCGCCCCTTATCTTGAATCAGTGAATTGTTAAATATGTCACTTGAAATTTACTTGGGTAACAGCCCTAAATGTACAGATTTCAAATGTGTTCACCCGCCTTTATTGTAAAAGAATTACTGTTATCATACTGTGGCACAATTCAAATAGGTAAAGTGTCCTTTTAAGGAAATGCTGATATTTGAAATTTGAAAGTAAGATCAACTTCTGAAACATGTAGATGAAGAGCTGTGCACAAGTTCACTATCAGAAGGTATTTCATTGTTTTTATTTAATCAGTGTGCTGACTGAATAGTCAGTAGAGTGAAAGGGGACTGCGTAAAATGTTTGTTTTAATGGAATTGAAATCTGTTGCATGTATTCGAGGAAGTACAACTTCTACATATTTCTATGCATGATTTAGTAGTAAAAACAGTACGGTTTATTACAGATTATGTGAAGAGATGGGTATTCTGCCTACATATAAAAAACAGGACAGGTGGAAATTAGTGACAGGAGTTGTGGTCACATTTCCAATAAATGTATTTTACCTTGGGATGTTTTTCTGTTCATCTGTTTTGTTCTTTCCTATACAAACTGTATTATTGCTCAACAGGGGCGATTAGACAACAGGTAAGTATAAACGATAACATAACTGAGAGTCTTCTGGTGACCACACGCCGACAAACTTTACACTAAATATAACAAATAAACACAGCTCTCCTCTCCTAGTCTTGCAGCCCTACTTTCTCCCCATCTGGCTTCTCAGCTCCGCTCCGTGCATCCAGAGGCCTTATGTAGAGAAACAATTAGTGGATTCGGCTGTCAGCGATCTGGAGTCGCCTTACTGCTACATCCCTGTAGAGGTCGCTGTTGCACCTGCTTTCCTCGGCTGGTCACTGCACCTCCACAGTTACTTGGGTATAGATACAGATTGATACTGTAGATCCCACCTTTCTAGGATAAAACTTCCCAGGCAAGAGGGCTGCATGACAACATTATCACTGAAACCGACTTCTTACATTACACACTCAACACAGACGCAACTTATAATCGAACACACACAATATGCTAAGCTATATAATTGTTGTTTAGGTATATCGGCAGATTGTACAGGGAATGTAATCAGGATGCACCGCAGAGTGGGGAACTAGATACGTTAAGTAACGTCAGCATGAGGTAAGGAAGTTGCGTCCTGGCTTTATGGCCGGGAGCTTGGTGAAAGGTGTCAGATTGTTTGGGAAGGACTATTTGTTTAGAACTCCTGTTAGTGTTTAACAAATGTATTTGAACTCCTGCTAGCTTTTTTGGAGATACGGTCCAGGGGTGAGGCATATTGCTGAATGACAATGTGATGACCACATGTGCATGAATAACTGAAGGACATTTAATTACCCAGTTGTTTGAGAACAGAGTTGTTCATCCTTGCCGACATTACGTCACTTGATTTAATTAATTGAAGTGTGTTTTTGATTTTCCATAGTAAAATTGATTCTTTGAGCTTGGTTCATTTGTGAAAAAATAACTGCAACTTATCATTTTACATACTTGTTTGTTAAAACTTCTATTAAATATTAACGAGCGTCTGCTCCGCTTGGCACCGCGGCTCCTCTTCCTCTCCCGCGCTCCACCTCGCCGGTGTATTAACTACCCGCAGGAGAGGAATGGCAGCAGCGCATCCCGAGGACGCACCTGTTTCCAATCACTGTTTAGTTGTATTTATATTCTGTTGTCACCTTCCGCACCTCACGGATTATTGATTGTCTGTTTGTGACCGTGCTGGTGCGCTTTTTGCAATTACCAAACAAAACAACTTATATAAAAGACATTTGAATCGTTCGTTTTGTTTCTTTTCCCTTTTTGCCTCTCTTTTACGCACTCGTTATACTCGCGCCATCACAGAATAATCCGTCCACCCCAAGGCCCTTTTTCTTTGCGTTCTTTTTTGGCTTTTTCCGTTTGTTTTTTTCCTCCACATAACTCGTCCCGGGAAGAGCCAGAGCGGGCATGATGGAGAGTCCGGGCTCCCTGTGAGGGCTACGGAGCTAGAGGGTAGACTCCACGCAATGAAGGGACAGGTCGCCGGATTGGTAACAGCTCTCGGCGATATGTCTCACCTGGCTGCACGGTCTGGAGGGGAGAGCCCCATTGAGCCGGCCAGGGTGGCCGCGCCTGGAGTCTAGTCGCGCTCAGGTAAGAGAACTCCGGAGAGCTCTGCTTGAGAAATGTATCGGCAATCCGGAGTGTTGTTGTGGTTTCCTTCTCCAGTGGGATTTGTATTTCGGTGACAAACCACTCACAGAGTTCGAGAAGGTGACCACGACAATCACTCTCTTAACTGGGCGCGCCCTCGAATGGGCAACGGCACTATGGATCGGCGGGTCTGGTGACTTGAGGTCGTTTGCCAATTTCATTGCACAGTTCCGTGCTGTAGTTTGACCATCCTGCAGAGGGTCAGGATGGGGGCGAGCGGCTTATGCGCTTGAGGTAGGGGAATAGCACGGCCTCGGAGTATGCCCTGTCGTTCCGGACGGTGGCGGCGTCCAGCAGATGGAACGAGCTGGCTCTTAGGACCGCTTTCCGCAGGGGATTGCGGACTGCGATCCAGGTGGAGCTGGCTTGTGTGAGCGGTACCATGTGGCTGGACGCCTTCATCGCCCAGGCGATTGCCAATGATGGGCAGCTCCGGGACCGTGACCGCCTGGCACACCGTCCCCATCTTTTACCCTCTGGGATGGAGCCGGAGCCTGGGCCAATGGAGTTAAGAATCACCAGGCTCTCCGCGGAGGAAAGATCACCGGGGTCATCAGGAGCTGTGCTTGTTCTGCGGGGAGAATGGGCATTTCCGTAACGGGTGTTCCTTGGCCCTGACGCAGAACAGGAAGGGGATGAGTACCCAGACAGTGCAGTCAGGCACAGGAGGTGCTCTAGGTTTATGCAACATTGCCAGCCCTTTCAGTTGTCCGGTTGGTACTGTCTGGTGGTTTTCCCTCTCACCCTACTACAGCACTGATTGACTCTGGGGCTGCGGGAAGCTTCATCGATCAGTCCCTGATCACTGTTCTCCGGCTGCCGTTGTGCCGTTTGAGGTCCTCGATGCCCATTCAGGCTTTGGATGGCCGTCCGATGGGGTCCGGCTCGATTACTCATGCGATTCGCCTCTCACGCTCACCCTCAACGGCTGCTATCGAGAGAGACTGGAACTGCTGGTTATGACGTCCATACACCCCGTCATCCTGGGTCTTCCATGGCTCCAAAAGCACGACCCCAACATCACCTGGAGCAAGCGGAAGATCATGGGATGGTCGGCGGGATGCCGGAAAACATCTGTGGAGAGCCCCGCAGGCGCCCTCCCAGCAAACATCCCGCCGGAGTACACAGATCTAAGCGGGGTGTTCTCCACCGAGAACTCCAGGTGTCTCCCTCCTCTCCGCTCCTGGGACTGCGCCATTGACTTCCTGCCAGAGGCCGTGCCCCCCAGGAACAAGATCTACCTGCTCTCTGTGACTGAAACGGACGCAGTGGATACCTACATCAAGGAGACACTGGAGCAGCGGCACATCCGCCATTCCACCTCCCCTGCTTCAGCCAGCTTTTTCTTTGTTAAAAAGAAGGATGGGGGGCTAAGGCCGTGTATAGACTACAGGGGACTCAACACCATCATACGAAATACCGGTACCCGATGCCCCTAGTCCCATCGGCCATAGAGCAGCTGAGAGGGGCACTCGTTATACTCGCACCATCACACCAGTGATACCAAATGGATGCTTCACCCAAATTACAACATGGCAGATTGGCTTTAGTTTTGTAACTACTTTTGTATTAAATTGACAAATCAAATTGTGTTGCTCTTTTTATGGACCTGTCAAATGCTTTTAATACATTTGACAGCGCATTCAATTTTTCTTAAAGAAATCTCACTGAGCTGGGCCAGTGAGATTATAAGTACTAGTTGTTTTAAATGATGGAAAGTAAGTTCCAGGTAAAACACGTTAAAACAGATGCCATGGTGTATTGTATGCATGGTAAGTTGTTTCACCATTTATTCCCTGGAACTTACGAGTTTAAAAGCAACTAGTACATATTATGTAGTTACTACTGTAGTTACTTTTCCAGTTGTTGCTGGTGACGTTTTTTAAGAATCTGAAAACCCGACTGACCTGTCATTTTACTATATCTGGTGGTTTTTAGTTGGAATACAGTTTTGACTAGTAAAAACAGGATTACAACTAGTAACAATTAGAATAGATACAGAATAGATGTGATCATTAGAAGACCCTTTTGCAATTATGTTGCCACAGTGGAAAACTGTTGTGCTGATTAAAGAAGCAATAAAACTGGCTTTTGTAAGTCTAGTTGAGTATCTGAAGCATCAGCAATTTTTGGTTTTTGTTTCAGCTCAAAATGGCCAGAAACAAAAAAATTTTTTCTGAATGTCATCAGTCTATTCTTGTTCTGAGAAATTAAAGCTATACCTTGTGAGAAATTGCCAAGAAACTGAAAATCTCATACAATGTTGTGTACCACTCCCTTCACAGAACAGCCCAAACTAGCTTTAACTAAAATAGAGTGGGAGTCACAACTAAGCAAGAGGACAAATACATTAGACTGTCTAGTTTGAGAAACAGATGCCTCACAGGTCCTCAACTGGCAGCTTCATTAGTACCCGCAAAACACCAGTCTCAATGTCAACAGTGAAGAGGCGATTCCAGGATGCTGGCCTTCTAGGCAGATTTGCAAAGAAAAAGCCATATGTCAGACTTGTCTATGAGAAGAGAAATTTAAGATGGGCACAAGAACACAGACACTAGACACAGGTAGATTGGAAGAAAGTGTTGGACAGACACATCTAAGTTGAGCTGTCTGGATCAGAAAGAACATTAGTGAGACACAGACCAAATGATAAAATATTGGAGGAGTACTTGATGCCCTCAGTCAAGCATGGTGGAGGCAGTGATGGTCTAGGGGTGGTTTTGTGGTTAAGTGTGAGATTTGTACAAGGTTAAATAGCTCTTGAAGAAGTGGAGCAATGGAGTGGCCAGCACAGTCACCTGATTTCAACGCTACTGAGCTGTTGTGGGAGCAGCTTAACCGTGTGGTATGTAAGTGCCCATCAAGCCAATCCAACTTGTGGGAGGTGTTTCAGGAAGCATGGGGTGAAATCTCTTCAGATTACCTCAACAAATTGACAACAAGAATGCCAAAGGTCTGCATGGCTGTAATTGCTGCAAATAGAGGACTCTGTGACAAGACATAGTTTGAAGGACACATTATTATTTCAATTAAAAATCATTATTTGTAACCTTGTCAATGACTATATTTCCTTTGAATTTTGCTATATATCCTATTCAAACTCATTTTATGTATGTTTACATTGAAAACAAGGACATTTCAAAGTGACCCCAAACATGTGAGCACTAGTGTCTTGGTGTAAGACTGATTCCCAGTGACCTGTTGTTTGACATCCTCTGCCTCCAGAACCCAATCACCTGAATATTAAACACCTGTTCACCCACATGGTTTACATTAGTTGTTCTCTATTTAGTTCAGTTTGGTGCATCTTTTTCTTTGTGAGGTATTGTTTTGTATTACTTACGACATACTAAGCCATTCTATAGAGTGCTCTTTGATTGTCATCTTTTCCCATGTACCGTCCAGTCTTCCTGCCTGGTTAGTCTCAAAACTGTTTTGAGCCTGCCTGATTTTGTACCTACGTCTTTCTGATCTGCTGCGTATCGACCATTGCCTGCCTGACTTCTGACTTGTGGATTCTGTATTAAACTTACACTCTGCATATAGAACCACTCCACCATCTGGGTCTGTGTCGTATTCTTACACTAGGACTTTTGTTATTCACTATCTTTATAAACAATGTTGGTAAGTATGTGCCAAATGCAAGTTTTAATTTTTATGCTGATGATATATTAATTGATTGTTACTCAGCTACACTCTACAAGGCTTTGGAAGATTTGGAGTCTGCTTTTATTACTATTACATATGCTTCACACTGAATACCATGGACCTTTGAGGTTTGTTATAAACCTTAAATCTCTCAACCTATCACTGTACCCTTTAAAGCAGTGGGCTGGTCGTCACTAGCTCTATGGAGATGAAACCATTGGTATAATTTAATCTACGTCATTCTTAGGCAGCTTCCAGTTTAGATATATTCTAACATTGTCTATCACACTAATGATACATAAATCATTTTTAAGTTAAAAATAAATAAAAACAAGTGAGGACATACATCAATATTTTTTAAAACAATTTGGCAGTGTTTGCAATAGCCAGAACAGAGGGTCAGTGTCCTATAGGAATACAAGGACAGATAGGACATGAGCAAAGGAGTGGGTTAATTTGTAGTAAGCAGGGATTCATTGGATGCACTGGGTGAGTTTAGACAAGTCTTTAAGACAAGTAGTTAGCTGAACCCCCTACAGCTATATCTCAAATATTTACAGCACATATGTACTGTATAGACACATCCCTCTTCATTCTCAGATAATTTCCAGTGTAAGGCCAGACTGTTGCAGGAATTCAGGGAATTGCAAAAGTGCATGTGGAGAACTGCTTTTTGCCTAACACAGCAAAAGAGAAGTGTATTCCAGCAGTATATATTCAAACTAATTTCATGCATGGATGGGCAGTATTTATGAGACGTATTTAAAATATGTATTTCAAATACAAAATAGTATTTTGTAATTTGTATTTGATAGTGTTGATGAAAATGGCTTCAGATTTTGTATTGAAATACTTTAGTGTTTTGTATTTTGTAGTTTAAATACAGTAAAATACTTTGTGAGAAGTCTACATGATAAAAACACTGCCTCTGATTGGTGCCTACTCAGTAATTTGCCCAGACTTGCTGAGATTAGAACAGAAAATTGATCCATACCCGAAGAATGTCAAGCTAGGTGAGAAACGTGTAGGTTGCCAGCTTTCCACCGATTTTTAGCATAAATTGCTACAATTTTTTACAGTCCATGTTAAGTTTTGGTATTCGATTTAGTAGCCTAGGCTACTAAATCACTTAGTCAATGTGTCAGTCAGTAAATTGGCCCGTGCCACAAAAATTAAAAGTTATTTTCTCATCGTGTGAGCCGTACTGGTCAAAATGTTTAGATGTTTTTTCACCATGGCATTCAACCCTGGAAATGTTTGTTTTATGTAAATGTCTGTTTTGTTCTATTTTTCTGTCTAGCTGAATGCTGGTGTGTATCACACTGAGCTTTTTAGAAAGCAGTTTCAAGAGTGATAAAAGTTTACTGGGAAAAGTGAATACTGTACAATTCTGTAGTACACAGAAAAAGGATATGTGCATCTGTATGTATACAGTGAATTTAGTGATGTGTTAAATGTAAACAGAAAATTCACTTTTGCATGTCAATTTTTACATATTTCTTCCATATAAAGTCATATATAGTGAGCTGAAAATTTGCCACAAAAATTACATCCATGAAAACAAAAAAACTGCAACAATGAAAAATCCTGCGGTAGTTCTGTAAAAAACAATGAATTGCACCTCCTCACAGTACATAACACTCCCATCTTCTTGGTGGACATCCTGTCTCTCTTGTTCTGTTGGTCTGGCAAGAGATTTTTATCAACATCACATCAAATGTTTTCCCTTTCAATGCACCGGGGGAAAAATCTCTTGGCGATTCCTATTTCATTACTAAGTCACCTGGCAGGTAATTTGCAAATATAGTAGATATCACAAACATTTCATGTCATAGATATTTATGGAGTATACATGTACATGTATGTCTGACAGATTTTAATAATTGAATGGATCATTTTGCATGTGATGGATCACACGATAAAAGAAAGTTTAGCAGTTGTGAAGAGTATGATAATTTCAATGAGAATCAACTCATCAGTTTTGATCAGCAAGACATGTGCATGTAGGTATTGTGTAAATTGTAGACAATTGTACTTACTCTTTTGCACACATGTGCCAAAACATGTGCAATTTGTTTGAATGAATGAGAAATTCTAATCTGGTGTGGGCAAGAAACTAATTGTTCAGAAATTTTAACTTATTGTTTTGAAGAAAATAAGTCTCATTCGAGAAATTAGCCAAAACGATTGAGAATAACTGTGATGTGTATGTGTCCTCTATACCTACATTCTGAGGCTCTGGTTTTGCAGGTGGTTTTGCAGGTGGTGGCCACAGACAATTGCTCTCTCCTTATCCTTCCTGACTGATTCTTCTCTAGTTTTGTGTTTCGCTAGTGTCCTTGTCACTACTGGTAGCATGAGGCAGTACCTGCAGCCCATTCAGGTTGCACAGGCAGTCCAGGTCCGTCAGTACAGGTCCTTCAGTGTGTCTCCCAGTACAGTATCAAGAGCATAGAGGAGATACCAGAGGATGGGCCGTTACAAGAGGAGAGCTGGACAAGGTCGTAGAAGGGCATCAACCCAGGAGCAGAACCGGTATCTGCTCCTTTGTGCGAGGAGGAACAGGAGGAGCACTGCCAGAGCCCTACAAAATGACCTCCAGTGGGCTACTGGTGTGCATGTTTCTGACCAAACTGTCAGAAACAGACTCCATGAGGGTGGCATGAGGGCCTGACATCCTCTATTGGGACCTGTTCTCACAGCCCAGCACTGTGCAGCTCGATCGGCATTTACCAGTGAACACCAGAATGGTCAGGTCCGCCATTGGTGCCCTGTTCTCTTCACAGACGAGAGCAGGTTCACACTGAGCACATGTGACAGACGTAAAAGAGTCTGGAGACGACGTTATGCTGCCTGCAACATCATCCAGCATGACCGGTTTGGCAGTGAGTCAGTGATGGTCTGGGGAGGCATATCCTTGGAAGGTCGCACAGGAGCTCACTGATGCCATGATCCAGGTCTGGGTGGAGATCCCACACGTGGGGGCCAGACACACTACTGAGTCACATTTTGAGTTGCTGTGATGAAATTCACACAAGTTGGAAAAGCCTGTGATTTAAATTGTTTACTTTGATTTTTGGTTTGAGTTTGAATCCAGCCCTCAATTGGTTGGTGGTTTTGGATTCCATTGACTGTTGTTTTGTTCAAGTCAAGTTCAAGTTGATTTCAATTTGTTCTCAACGAATTACACAATGTACAGTAAAGATTTTGATCTTTTTTTAAGAAATGTATTTATCATTAACAATCAAATGATTAGTGACTAGTTGCTATTAATAAAGGTGCCATCAGTTGTCTTCTTATGAATTACTTGTTTGTCATTGAGTCAGTGTTGCTGATGCAAAGTAGGCCATTCATTACCAAACACCACGTAATTAAATTAGGATACAACTATTAGCAGTCATTAGCAAACTGTTAGTTAAACATTAAACTGTTGGTTACTTTAAAACTAATCTTCATCTGGGTGATCACAGGGAAATGTGAATATTCGATCTATAAACAGGCTGCATATGTCAGATTTATCGCATGACTCGTTGGGCAGAGAAAACCTGCTATCAAACATTGTCTGCTTTCAAACAACGCTTTCTTCCATACCTCACTATACTTCACGACTTGAAGATAAAGGCACTGACATGCAACTTTGGACAACTTAAGGACTATAATATGTGATCCAAATTGCCTTTAGAACTGTTTAGGGACAGTGAGCAGACACTTGAGGCTGCACTAAAGATATGCCATGCTAGCACGCTCTCTGCCATGCACTCAAAAACGTTGGGAGAAGGAGCAAGTGCATTGGAGCATAAACAACTTAATCAACTGCGTCAGCGCACTGGTGAACATATAGGCCGAAGGTTTGATGGAAGGTTAGATTGAAGGTTTGCAAAGTGATTTCATGCTCCCTTGTAAAAGTATTTTTAGTGTCTTTAAAATACAAAAATACAGTAGTTTATTTTGATACATGGTGTGGCTGCTGTATTTTGTAGTTTATTTTGATACACTTAAAATTAAAGTATTTGGTATGTTATTTTAAAATACATTTTGTGGTGGTGCCAAAGGACTTAGGACCTCTGTAGCAGTTGTGTTCATAAGTTTGCATACCCTGGCAGAAATTGTGAAATTTGGGCATTGACTTTGAAAATATGACTGATCATGCAAAGAAACTGCCTTTTATTTGAGGATAGCGATCATATGAAGCCATTTATAATCACATAGTTGTTTGGCTCCTTTTGAAGTCATAATGAGAACAGAAATCACCCAAATGGCCCTGATCAAAAGTTTACATACCCTTGAATGTTTGGCCTTGTTACAGACTCACAAGGTGACACACACTGTTGAAAATTAAAGGTGAATTTCCCACACCTGTGGCTTTTTAAATTGCAATTAGTGTCTGTGTATAAATAGTCAATTAGTTTGTTAGCTCTCACGTGGATGCACTGAGCAGGCTAGATACTGAGCCAAGGGGAGCAGAAAAGAACTGTCAAAAAACCTGTGTAACAAAGTAATGGAACTTTATAAAGATGGAAAAGGATATAAAAAGTTATCCAAAGCCTTGCAAATGCCAGTCAGTACTGTTCAATCACTTATTAAGAAGTGGAAAATTCAGGGTTCTCTTGATCCCAAGCCAAGGTCAGGTAGACCAAGAAAGATTTCAGCCAAAACTGCCAGAAGAATTGTTCGGGATACAAAAAAAACCCCACAGGTAACCTCAGGAGAAATAAAGGCTGCTCTGAAAAAAGACTGTCTAGCTGTTTCAAGGAGCACAATACGACGATACTTGAACAAAAATGAGCTGCATGGTCGAGCTGCCAGAAAGAAGCCTTTACTGCGCCAATGCCACAAAAAAGCCCGGTTAAAATATGCCTGACAACACCTTGACACGCCTCACAGCTTCTGGCACACAGTAATTTGGAGTGTCGAGACCAAAATAGAGCTTTATGGTCACAAACATAAGCGTTATGTTTGAAGAGGGGTCAACAAGGCTTATAGTGAACAGAATACCATCCCCACTGTGAAGCATGGTGGTGGCTCACTGATGTTTTGGGGGTGTGTGAGCTCTAAAGGCACGGGGAATCTTGTGAAAGTTGATGGCAAAATAAATGCAGCATGTTATCAGAAAATACTGGCAGACAATTTGCATTCTTCTGCACGAAAGATGCGCATGGGACGCTCTTGGACTTTCCAGCACAATGACCCTAAGCACAAGGCCAAGTTGACCCTCCAGTGGTTACAGCAGAAAAAGGTGAAGGTTCTGGAGTGGTCATCATAGTCTCCTGACCTTAATATCATCGAGCCACTCTGGGGAGATCTCAAACGTGTGGTTCATGTAAAAAGACCAAAGACTTTGCATGACCTGGAAGGATTTTGCCAAGACAAATGGGCAGCTATACCACCTGCAAGAATTCGGGGGCCTCATAGACAACTATTACAAAAAACTGCATGCTGTCATTGATCTAGAGGGAGCAATACATAATATTAAGAACTAAGGGTATGCAGACTTTTGAAAAGGGGTCAGTTCATTTTTTTCTTTGTTGCCATGTATTGTTTTATGATTGTGCCATTCTGTTATGACCTACAGCTGAATGTGAATCCCATAAGAAATAAAAGACATGTGTTTTGCCTGCTCACTCATGTTTTCTTTACAAATGGGACATATATTACCAATTCTCCAAGGGTATGCAAACGTTTGAGCACAACTGTATCTTTGCCCATCTCTGATTTCATATATGTTTTCATGGAAAACAAAGAATTTCTAAGTGACCCCAAACTTTTGAACGCTAGTATATATAAATTGCTACTTGCCCCTGAACACCTGAAAGCTAAGTACCATTATGTCAGCTCATTGTAGTTGTTGTAATTTCAACATGAAGGAGAACTATCGTCTTCAGGAAAAGATTGCAAAGTTAGAGGTTCGGCTTCAGATGCAAATGTCAGGCAAGGGTTATGTTAGGGTAGGAATGGCAATAATAATGTCTGTGCCACCAGGAAGAAATGATAGTGTTAGTCCCCCAGCACAGCCCCTGCAGACAGGCAACTTTCTCTTGCTCACTGGGAAGAAATGCAGCTGACCTGCAAAACTTGGGTCGCTGTTACAGCCGACAAAGATTTTCAACCAGTTTTCCCCACTGGAGTCAGAATCAAGGCCCGAGCCGTCTTCTGAGGGGAATGAATTTTACGGCAGTGTGTGGCTAGTTACGAGAATACAGTAAAGACACTCAACCTATCACCTATGTCAGACTCCAATTATATTAAATAACATTACATGGTACCAAGAGTGAAAATGCACGAGAGGTCAGCATGGAAGGGATAAAGCTGTCGTCTTTTCTCCAGTTGGATGGAAACGTTGATGAAAACTGGCAAAGTTTCAAACAACGCTTTCTTCTATACCTCTGACAGCCCAGGAGTACATAAGGTGGCTTTGTTGCTAACAGTGGCTGGCCTGCAAGCTATAGAAGAGTACTACACATTCACTTTCGAGGATGAGGGTAATGGAAAATGATCTGGACACGGTGTTGAAACTGTCCGATAATTACTGCACACCGAAAAAGAATGAAACCTACGAGAGGTACCTGTTTCACGCCCGTGTTCAAAAACAGGGTGAGTCTTTTGATACATTTTTAACAGATTTGAAGATAAAGGCACAGACATGTAACTTTGGACAACTTAAGGACCATGATGGAAGGTGAGGGAGAGACTGTTCAGGGACAGTGAGCTAACACTTGAGGCTGCAGTAAAGATATGCCATGCTAGCACGCTCTCTGCCATGCACTCGAAAACGTTGGGAGAAGGAGCAAGTGGATTGGAGCATAAACATGAACAGGTTGACATTTTATACACCAAGGATACTAGGGGGCGCGTGGATTACAAGAATATGGCACCTTGTGACTGCAGGCAGTGCAGTAATAGGCATGTTGCGAGGCAGTGTCCTGCCTATGGTAAGAACTGTGTTAAATGCAACGGCAGATATCATTTCGTAAAATGTGTATTTGGGAGGAAAAAACTGTAGGCCGGAAAACAGTACATGTAGTCAATGAGGAACAAGCTGTTATAGAATCAGAGGAACTGTTTGTGGGAATGGTTCAAAGTGAGCCAACTCTGGACACGGGAGACGTGTACACACTGCGGACTGAAACATGGATAGCTCCCTTGCTGGTGAATGGTACCATTGTCCCATTTAAATTCGATACAGGCGCTAAAGCCAACCTTATAAGCCTGAGTGATGTTCAGAATCTCAAAGTGAAACCTAACACCAAAAGGTGGTGGCATTGACGGAATACAATGGCATTGAAACAAAGGGAACAAGTAGACTGAATGTTATGGTAAAAAATGGCACTCCTCCCTTGATGTCTGTGATAGCGCCTGAGGGACATGTGTCACTGTTGGGAGACAAGGCGTGTGAGGACTTAGATTTAGTGAGTCTACACTATTAATTAAACAAGCTGTGTGCGCAGTGATGTTACAAATCCAACTCATGAAGAAATAACTCGCAACTATGCAGACGTGTTTCTGCAAATCTTCCAAATGAGCTGGCATAATGGTACATGTGGTTATGGAGCACAGCCCTTCACGAGCTCAATCAGACTGAGAGAGGAGGCACAGCCAGTGATTCACTTGCCTAGGAGAGTTCCAGTGGCACTCAGAGAAACTATGGGCAGAGCTAGACTGCATGTAGGGCCTGGGTGTTGTAAAAAAATTGAGGAACCCACTGACTGGGTTAACTCCATGGTCTGTGTAAAGAAAAAATTATAAATTGAGGGTTTGCATGGATCCCAAAGCTCTCAAGGCCAACATCAAAAGGGAACACTACCAGATTCCTAAGAGGGAAGAGATAGTTAATGAAATGACAGCAGCTAAATACTCACATGGGTTTTGGCAGTTAAAACGTAAAGAGGAGAATGCTGAACTGTGCACATTTACCACTCCGTTTGGCCGCTACTCTTACCAGCACTTACACTTTGGTATAAGCACTGCCCCAGAAATCTTCCACAGAGCAATGGAGCAAATAATAGAGGGTCTGGAAGGTGTCAGGGTATATGTAGTGTGGGGCTCTATGCAAACAGAACATGATGAGAGGCTGGAGAAAACAATGCAAAGAATCTGGCAGTATGGACTCAAACTGAATAAGGACAAATGTCTGTTCAGTGTTTCTGAGATCAAGTTCCTAGGAGATAGAATTTCCTGTGAAGGCATCCAGCCAGACAAAGCAAAGGTATAGGCTATACAGGATATGGAGAGGCCTATGGACAAGAAAG
This sequence comes from Esox masquinongy, assembly GCA_016801175.1. Classification (NCBI taxonomy): domain Eukaryota; kingdom Metazoa; phylum Chordata; class Actinopteri; order Esociformes; family Esocidae; genus Esox; species Esox masquinongy. Next base: position 23,501 of record JACXGI010010392.1, read on the forward strand.
GGGTTCAGAAGGCCCTTGGCATGGTTAATTACCTTGGCCGATTCATACCGAATTTGTCAGTGAAAACAGCTTGCCTAAGAAAGCTGAAATCCAGTTTTCCAGTGGGGCCATGAGCATGAGAAGGAGTGGATGGAACTACTACGTGTTCTGGCAAGTGAACCCCTGCTGGCCTACTTTTGCCCTAACAAAAAGACTAAAGTATCAACCGATGCCTCCAAGGATGGACTGGGCGCTGTCCTGCTTCAGGAAGGTGATGGAGGGTGGCGACCGGTGGCATATGCTTCTCGATCTATGACGGAAACAGAGGGCAGGTATGCACAAATTGAAAAGGATTTCCTGGGCTTGGCTTTTGGGTGTGAGAAATTTCATGCATACATCTATGGACTTCCAAATGTCAATTTGGAGACTGATCACAAGCCGCTGCTTGGAATTGCACAAAAGAATCTCTGTGACACGTCTCTGAGGAGTCAGTGTCTAATGATGAGGCTGCAGCGGTATGATTTTCGGCTCACCTACGTACCTAGGACACAGATGTATATTCCAGATACACTCTCAAGGGCAGTGTCCACACGGAACAAGGGCGCTCAGAGTGAAATGGAGAGGGAAGTGGATCTTCACGTTGACATGGTGTACGCAGCGCTGCCCGCCACGCAGGAACAGCTGGCGAACATAGCAACAAAGACTTCCAGAGATCCTGTCCTAAATAAAGTGAAGAGAAACCTGCAAGAGGAATAGAAAAAAGGCTCATGCATGCAATGCTAACACATGCAGAACTCTCAGTAGATGACGGGCTTTTGCTTAAACGTGACAGGATTGTTGTACCCACTTCTATGCGACGTGAGATGCTGAGCTGGATACACAAAGGTCATCTGAGTCCTAAAAAGTAAAAAAGGAGAGCATGTGAGGCACTCTACTGGCCAAATATGTACTCTGATATAGACCAGCTGATAAGTGAATGTGTCACATGCCAAGAGTATCACTACAAGCAGCCGAAAGAACCCATGATCCCCATGGAGCTGCCTAAGGGACCCTGGGAAAAGGTAGGAAGTAACATATTTTACTATGATGGAAAGGACTTTTTACTAGTTATCGACTACTTTTCTAATTACCCGGAGATAGCGTTGCTGTCTAATACATAATCAAGAGCTATGATTACTCCCTTGAAATCAATCTTTGCCCGGCAAGGTATTCCACATACTCTGGTCTCAGATAATGGACCCGCTTATGCTAGTTATGAGTTCTGGTCATTTGCTTCTCAATATGAGTTCTGATATGTAACCACCAGCTCCCTCTACCCTCAGGCAAATAGGAAAGCAGAGAAGGGTGTGCAAATTGTTAAAAGACTGCTAAAAAAGGCATCACACAGCGGTACCGATCCATATCTGGTCCTGATATCATACAGGGCAGCCCCCTTGGAAAGTGGAATGTCGCCTGCAGAGCTCCTGATGGGTCAAAGGACTCGCACATGGCTTCCCAGATGTACTACATCTGACAACAGAGACAAGGTTTGGGCAGACAAATGCCAAACTCTATAGCTAAAGCAAAAATCTCAATATGATGGCACAACACCTCTGATTCCACTACATGAAAAGGAAGTAGTTTGAGTTGAGGAGCCGGGATCATGGCCAAGAAGGGCTACTGTACTGGAACAGGTTGCACCTAGATCCTATAAGCTCAGGACAGAAGAGGGCCAGGTGTTTCACCACAACAGAAGACAGCTTCTCAGGACTTCAGAAACATTCCAGTCTCAGCAGGACAGGGTAGAGTAGTTGTGGAATTTAGGCCCACAAAATGAAATGTCCAGTGAGAATGATAATAGCGAGGAGGACACCAGCGACCAGGGTGATCCAGCCACAGACATGACAGACACTGCTGGAGTGACTCCAGGTAGCACTATACATGTACGCAGATCCCAGCGTACAAGAAAGCCTGTAGTCAAAATGGACTTATAGGCAGGTTATTGCCAATACACTAAATATATATATGTATATGTGTATATATGTGCACACATATAATGACTTTGGTTCAGTATGGTTTTGTATCTTCATTGAAAGTGAAAGATGTAATGATATGTAGGAGCTGTCGTAAAGACACCTGGAGGCCAAGCACGCGTTACGGCAGTGTGTGGCTAGTTACAAGTATACAGTAAAGACACTCAACCTATCTCCTGTGTCAGACTCCAATTATATGAAATACCATTACAGGAAGGTTAAAGTCACCACACAATGGATTACCTGCAAATGCCTGGAACTTGCTCAAAACCCTTAGTTCATCTTTCAAAAGTAAATATTTATGTCAGTGAACATATCAGTGCCATCAGAATGATAAGTCCTTGTGTCATTGTGCACAAGATAGTCAAATTGCTTAGCCATGTTGTCAATATATCAGTGTACTCTAAGTATTTTCTGATTTAAACTATGCCTACGGTATTGATGACATTGATTGGAAATGCACAAGCCTGCACAATGTCAACAGTACAAAGTTACACATCACTATATGTGGGATATTGATTGCAAAAGATTGGAGTGGATTCACAGTTACAGTTTCTCAGTCGCTTTGGTGCATTTTGCACATCATCCTTAACATGTGCAAAATAATAAGTGCATTTCTCAGAACAATTTGTACAAACTGCAATATACAATAGATATGTTTTTTAAAGCTAGTCAGTCACTAAAAATGCTTAGTACATCTCTCAAAAGTAAATATTCATGCCAATGATCATGTCAGTGTCATCAGAATGATAAGTCATTGAGTCATTGTTCACGAACAAGGTGGTCAAAATGTTTAGGCATGTTGTCAGTGTAACTATGTACTTTGACAGTATTACCTGATGTAAACTTAGGCTACAGTTTGGATGACAGTTACTGTATTGAAAATGCACAAGGCTGCACTTCTATGGCATATATAAATTTCAACAGTACTATTTACATATTACTGTATGTGGGTTATTGATTGAAAGAGACTGGACAGGATTTTGTTTTTCACAGCTTACTAGTGCTACTTCATGAAAGAAAAAAACAAAATAATTTACAGTAAGAAAAAGACAAGGCACAAAGGAAAAAAAAAACTAAATTAGAAAGAAACACAGGAAACACCCCTAAGGCACAACTTTGCCCGCAACACTGTTCTAGTGCTGTCTCTACACATCCAGACGTTCCTGTCTGTCGGCCCACGTATTCTCATCCACATCACACCGGATATTTTCCCTTGCAATGCAACGTGGAAAGAATCTTTTGGAATGCCTTATCCATCCTCTGCAGGCGTCTACTGTGATGTCCTCACATGCTGCATCCACTGCAGCCAGCAGGGTCATCTGTGTGTGTGGCTGACGATCGTACACCCTCCACCTCCATGCTGAAAAGAACTCCTCAATTGGGTTAAGGAATGGTGAATAAGGTGGGAGGAATTCTATGAGCATCCTCAGGTGGGTCACAAACCATTGCCTTATGATGTTTGATCGATGGAAACTCACATTATCACAAATGACCACATACTTTGGCAAATCCTCTCTAAACAGACCCCTCTCATCATCAGGGATGAGAGCCCTGTAGAGAGTCTCTAAAAAGTTGAGTAGATGCTGGGTGTTGTATGGCCCTATAAGGGGGATATGGGTTAGGACACCATGCTCCGAAATAGCAGCACACAGTGATATTTCCTCCCCGTTGGCCTGGCAAATCCACAGTAGCTCTGTGACCGATGATATCCGACCCCGCCTTCTGCATTTGGTCAGGTTGAAGCCAGCCTCATCCACGTATACAAAGGTGGGAGAGGATTCACTTGATTCCAACTCCATTATACGCTATATCCCAGAACACAGTTGAATTTGTTATGGTAAGGAAGAGTGACATAAAATGTACATATATTGCATGTTCCTTCCACAGCAATGGAAATGTGTGTAGTTTATGCTTACTGTACTATGTATCATTATAAAATGTTGCTGTAAAGTAGTTACATAGATATATGTTTTACCTGTACATACTGGTACCGTAGCTCCTTAACTCTGTCCTCATTCCTTTGGAATGGTACACGGTACAGCTGTTTCATACTCATCTGGTTTCTATGCAGCACCCTGTCGATGGTTGAGATGCTAACCGTATGGATGTTTTCAAAGACATCGTTGTCTTCTATAATGGTCCTTTGTATTTCCCTGAGTCTCATGGCATTGTTTGCTCGGACCATGGTGCAAATAGCCTCCTCCTGTCGAGGTGTGAAAAGGCGTCCTCTGCC
>JACXGI010010393.1:0-15059 GCA_016801175.1 Esox masquinongy
TGGTGTCCATACCTGGACTGTCACATCCATGTAGGGCTGGTGTCCATACCTGGACTGTCACATCCATGTAGGGCTGGTGTCCATACCTGGACTGTCACATCCATGTAGGGCTGGTGTCCATACCTGGACTGTCACATCCATGTAGGGCTGGTGTCCATACCTGGACTGTCAAATCCATGTAGGGCTGGTGTCCATACCTGGACAGTCACATCCATACAATGGACTCATGCACACGACCATGGATGGCCAAATATAGATTCATCACAGAATCAACAAAAGAAATTGTCTGTTGTTGCTCTTTAAGCAACGGTCACTGGAGTTTCTAAAGCTAGAGAGACACTCAGTGTTAAAACTACTGCAATGTACAGTATCTCACAAAAATGAGTACACCCCTTACATTTTTGCAAATATTTTATTATATCTTTTCATGTGACAACACTGAGGAAATGACACTTTGCTACAATGTAAAGTAGTGAGTGTACAGCTTGTGTAACAGTGTATATTTGCTGTCCCCTCAAAATAACTCAACACACAGCCATTAATGTCTAAACCGCTGGCAACAAAAGTGAGTACACCCCTAAGTGAAAGTGTCCAAATTGGGCCCAATTAGCCATTTTCCCTCCCCGGTGTCATGTGACTCGTTAGTGTTACAAGGTCTCAGGTGTGAATGGGGAGCAGGTGTGTTAATTTTGGTGTTATTACTCTCACACTCCCTCATACTGGTCACTGGAAGTTCAACATGGCACCTCATGGCAAAGAACTCTCTGAGGATCTGAAAAAAAGAATTGTTACTCTACATAAAGATGGCCTAGGCTACAAGAAGATTGCCAAGACCCTGAAACTGAGCTGTAGCACAGTGGCCAAGACCATACAACGGTTTAACAGGACAGGTTCCACTCAGAACAGGCCTCACCATGGTCGACCAAAGAAGTTGAGCGCACGTGCACAGCGTCATATCCAGAGGTTGTCTTTGGGAAATAGACGTATGAGTGCTGCCAGCATTGCTGCAGAGGTTGAAGGGGTGGGGGGTCAGCCTGTCAGTGCTCAGACCATATGCCGCACACTGCATCAAATTGGTCTGCATGGCTGTCGTCCCAGAAGGAGGCCTCTTCTAAAGATTATGCAAAAGAAAGCCCGCAAACAGTTTGCTGAAGACAAGCAGATTAAGGACATGGATTACTGGAACCATGCCCTGTGGTCTGATGAGACCAAGATAAACTTATTTGGTTCAGATGGTGTCAAGCGTGTGTGGCGGCAACCAGGTGAGGAGTACAAAGACAAGTGTGTCTTGCCTACAGTCAAGCATGGTGGTGGGAGTGTCATGGTCTGGGGCTGCATGAGTGCTGCCGGCACTGGGGAGCTACAGTTCATTGAGGGAACCATGCATGCCAACATGTACTGTGACATACTGAAGCAGAGCATGATCCCCTCCCTTCGGAGACTGGGCCGCAGGGCAGTATTCCAACATGATAACGACTCCAAACACACCTCCAAGACGACCACTGCCTTGCTAAAGATGCTGAGGGTAAAGGTGATGGACTGGCCAAGCATGTCTCCAGACCTAAACCCTATTGAGCATCTGTGGGGCATCCTCAAACGGAAGGTGGAGGAACGCAAGGTCTCTAACATCCACCAGATCTGTGATGTCGTCATGGAGGAGTGGCTACCTGTGAAGCTCTGGTGAACTCCATGCCCAAGATGGTTGAGGCAGTGCTGGAAAATAATGGTGGCCACACAAAATATTGACACTTTGGGCCCAATTTGGACACTTTCACTTAGGTGTGTACTCACTTTTTTGTTGCCAGCGGTTTAGACATTAATGGCTGTGTGTTGTGTTATTTTGAGGGGACAGCAAATTTACACTGTTATACAAGCTGTACACTCACTATACATTGTAGCGAAGTGTCATTTCTTCAGTGTTGTCACATGAAAAGACAATCAAATATTTACAGAAATGTGAGTGGTGTACTCACTTTTTGTGAGATAATGTATATCCCTGTGGGATTTAAAGTTAGCCATTGGAAAACATGATTGGTTGATGAGAGGCTTGTTGTGGACAGTTTTTTCTCTTTGCAGTTCTGTGCAAAATGAAGATGTTGGTGTCAGATTACCAGACAATCCTGGAAATTACCGGACTATGATTGTATTGACGATCCGACTCAAGTGTTGATGATAACTTTCCCATAAGAACTAATGAAGGTCACATTATTGCTAATTCAATTGACCGTTGCTCTGCCCAGCTCCGTCGTGAGTCATAAAGTAAACCCATAATAAATGATGCATGTCAGTGCACAATAACAGCTATAAAAGTTTTATTAATCAACAATCGGCCCCTGTGGTTCTGATCAAAGAACACACGCCGGGAATTTCATTAACAAGATATTGCCAGATGCTACAGAAGAATGACCGGAGATGGAGATTGAAGGTGACACTGGATAGATTGCATGATGTCATGCTGTGCCGCCGTCCACCACATTCACCGTTAACACATCTGCAGCCGAGATGAAGGAAATGCATTACGCCAGACTGGTCTGTGGAAATTCACTGTTGATCCCTGGTTACCGCCATATTGTAAGCAGTTTTGCTTTAGTGAAAGATGCACTGAAGTCAAATCTGCCCCGAACGGGAGACGTTTACTTGCGATTGTTTGACTCAGTACAGAGTGTGTTATGATTAGGTTTACTGTGGGGACGAGCAGTAATCCCGGTTGAATTCTGCTCTCGGAGTATTCAGCCGCTCTGTAAAACCCCTCTGAATCAGCTAATCAAAAACATCAGCCTTTAGGACACATCTGCCATGTTGGAAGTAAAACTCCCACGTGCAGAACCCACCCAGTCCTTGTAGCCCTATTTCCTGGGTGGCCATGGCTATTAAGGTTTATTGGGAATTAATGAAATTATTCATTTTATTTTAATCAATTCACTTTATTGATACTTTGGAGAATTGGATTCGACGGATGTAATACTGACACAGACACGCACCTCCCGGATCTGCTGGGGAAAAATTAAGTACAAATCCTTCTGGAGAAACAGCGGGTCCAGGTTGGGCTGACCCAGGGTACCACTCCTGCGGGCCAGATGCGGGGCTGGGGGGCTGGGGGCTGCTTGTGGAGTCTCCTGAGCAGTGTTATGGAGGAGCGGTGGGGTCGGCCAGTGTGCCACAGACAGCTGGGGTAAATAAGTGGGTGACCGACCCCCACGCCACGCCACCCTCATCCGCCCCCAGCCAACCAGACGATGCCAGCTGCCCTATGTGTGCCAGGCTTGTTGCCAAGCCTTGGGGTTAGACAAAAGTAGTGGCTCTATGGCTTTTTGAGTGTGAGAGCAAGCGATACATTATCTGTTGTCTTGTTTCGGCGAGAAATGCAGAGTGGTTTTCTGCATTCTCTGACTGTTCCAGTTTGTAATCTTCTGACCAGAGGCTGCAGAACACAAAATAGTCTCTGTGACATGTCCACACACCAGAGGTGTGTAGTCGGAGAGGGCTTGTGTTCATCGATGCGGTTGGCCACCAACTGGCACGGCTGGCTGGCCAAAGCTCTCTGCATTGCAGCAGCAACTAAGCCAGACCGAGAATCACTGACAATGTCTGTTTCCTCAAAACAACTCATTCTATTTAAATGAGTTTGAAGCACTGTTGAATTGGATTCCAATGAGAGTGACAAGTGTCACGTTGGTCGAATGTGAGTATCAAAAGATAGCCCTCTTTTTAAGGCCCAAAATTGCTTAAAATCTCAATATATCGAAACAGTGTCAATCACACGTCCCCCTAAACCAAATGTCGTTAACGACTCCTATGGGACAAAACCCCCATCCCACTCCATGGTTTCCAAACAAGCCTTATGAATTATGTGTAAAGATTAATCTATACAGACAGCAAGCCTTCCTGGATTGCACATTATTCATCAACTTGTTTCCACTCAAGGCTTTATACACTAACAGCACACAGTTTGTGGTAACGAGGGGGTGTTGTTGTCTTTCATCCTGATGCAACTAGTTGGATCCCCTGTCTCTCATCCCGCTGCTATTAACCCCTTGCGGTCCGACCCGGGCTGTGATGTCTGGGGATGTCTCTTGGTGATCGAGTGGATGGTAGGCCGGTCGTGACGGGAGGGAGGGTGAGAGGAGGTGAGGAAGGAGAGGAGGGGTTGTGTTGAGTGGTGAGGTAGCCGTCCCTCCTCTCTCGCTCGCTCGCTCTCTCTCTGAGTGCAGTCGTGTCACAGCTAGCTACGCAGACAGGCAGTGCAGGTGGGCTGGGCTCCTGAGTGTAGTTAGGGCGCGGTACCCGGGCAGGGAAGGAGAGTCACATACAGCCAGGAGGACAAACGTTTCCTAACAGCAGGAAAGAGACAGCCATGATCCATACAGCTCAGGGAGGTGAGTGGAACTCTGCTGGCTCAAACACATTACAGCCCCCCTCCTCTCTCACACACACACTTTTGATTGCAGTTCCTTTATTGTGCACACCCAGATCAGCAGGGAATGATGGGACAGTTTACAGTTTGGCTTTGTGGACTTCTCTCTGAGTCAAGGGGGGCTTAGCTGGAGTAGCTTGTTGGCTAAGAGATGGGGGAACATTGATTAGGAGAGCACGGGCATGTTTTTTATAATGTGTAATTGCTAAAGCCTCGAGGCTCAATGGCATTAGGCTGGGATTATAAGATGGACAAACGAGGCTGGATCACTTGGCAGTTTCTTTCAGAGCAGCCCCATCATGGCATGCCCCTGTCACACTCCACTTTACCACAAAACCGTTTTCAAAGTTTTCCTCTTCTTTTTTTCATTTGGTGGAGTGCGTGTCAAAGATTTTTCATTAATGTATTTCGTAGTGTCAAGTGAGAAGGTGTCACCTTCACTCTTTGGTGTTATTTTTGAACATTCCCGTGATTTGTCTGAGGAAACTGTGACGTCCTTGAATTGTACATTTTAAGTCACTTTTGGTTCAGTATTAATTTAGCATTAAACCCTCCATGCATGTACTGGGGAGGATTCCTCTGATGTACTGGGGAGGATTCTATACAAAAGAATCAAAATGAAAGCTCTGTCTAGTCCGAATGGATGAAACTGACATCAACTTGTCCTTGCGTTGAGAAATGTTGAGGGAATACACCATTGTGGCTTTCCATCAGGTCGTTATTGTGAGTCTGGGTGATGCGTGGGAGTCTGGGCCAGAGTTTTGCGATTCTATGCCAGTGACACCACGGCACCACAGAACACTCTGAAAATACATTGATTCCTCCTTTCCTCTGTTCAGCTCCTGTGTGTAAGCAAGTCATTGTCATCCATTTCACGTGCCGTAAATAGCATCGAAATCGCATGGGATTTTTTTTCTCTTTGCGGAGCAACACATACAGTTTTAAATATTGCATGGTCTCTGTTTGCACGGTTGGGAGGAGCCATTTCATTGCACTCTATGGCACGAAAGTATGTGCCAATGCGCCTAGTCTGAAAACCCAAGCAGCAACGCTAGACACTATTGCTGCCATTGAACCCGGTTAATCTAATATGCATCAAGATGAGAAATAAAACACTTCTGCGTCTTCCGTGTGGACTGTGACGCTCCTAAATCTCATTTTCCGATGTTTTCTGTGGTTGATCGTGGCTCAACAGCCAGCAACATGTCCCACATTATTACGCGTATGTGGCTCATGGCTTATTAAATAGCACGTTCTCCAGCTCTGCCTATATGCTGTATGTATGCTATATCGCAGCTGTTAGAATCTTTCTGCGGCCCCTGGTTACAACCAGGCCCCCGGCCCGGGCTGCTCATGCGCAGCTCTGAGGTATCCGGTGCCTGTCAGAGCCATCACAGATGATTCAGTTAGGGGACGGTGCCCTGGGATGCACCAAGACTATTCAGCCAATGCAGGCATGGTGTCAGGACAGCCCTCAGAGTACCTACTGCCGTTCTGCCAAACTGGTATAGGGCCGGCGTCAGCTGAGACGGAGGAGGCGTTTAACGCGTTTAAGTAGCACAGCACCAGCACCCATGCTTTTGTATACTTGATGATGATGTTTATCTCCCTGTGCACGCTTTGGGGAAGGGTTGGTCTGTTTGTTAGTCGACGCAAACAAGCAATTAATTCCCTGTTGTCCCCTGTGAATCTTTACCATGTAATGACACTTTAATCATACCCCTTTTAAGTAACCTTTGTTCTAAGAGGGTTTTTTTCCTCATAATGTGAGGGAATTCCTCTTAATCTCGTGCTTGATTTCCTTTGGTCTTGTTGTAAAGTACTCCACTGCTCCTGGCCAAAAACAATCTTCCTGAATTACATTAGAGTGGGTAATTTCATTAAAGCAATTGTAGCAGCTTACCACCACAGAAAAGAATGCCGATACAGATTAGCCACGAGTCTCTGATAATCAACAAGTTTTCAACGTGACAAATCGGGGTGGAAAATAGCAGGATTATATTCCAGCACTTTGTAGACTAATTATTATTTTTCTGTTACTGGAGGATTGTCAGCATTGTTCTTAGAAGACCACCGCAGGAGGGAAGAGAGGATTGTACCAGTTGCTTTACTGTTGAGAGTGAGAGATGTATTTACCTCAGAAGAATATGAAGATTTTAATAACAGCCATCTGTTTTATTACTAGTTATTACCAATAAAAGCATGGGCTGTAAATGAAGAAGTACCTGTTTCAATATCCGAACAGAATCACATGGATAGATAATCATTCATGACTAGCAGATGGCCGTGGTAGTCTGTCTCACATGATGTTCATATAATTTCCTTGAAAATAATCCTTATCAATTTGTGATAATTTTGACTGAAATTTGGATTCAGTATATAAAAGCAATCCCTTTTTAACAGGAGGCTCCCCACTCTACACCCAATCTTCCAAAATACTGTAGATAGGGCTACCAATGGTGTTATCAAAGGGATGGAATGCAATTTGGAGGGGAATTGAGAATAATATTGCTCAGTGAATATCAGATAAAAGCACCAATTTCCTTTGCATATCAGGAATGAAGCCTTATCAACAGTCTTAAAAGACCATCTGCCTATTTAACACTTCCCTTCTGTTGATGACTAAGGCCATCTTTACACTGTACAGCAGTATCATATTTTCTTCCTGAAATTCTCAGTGTTTATCTAATGATGTATTTTTCAAAATTTGTGTTGCAAATGGCCTGAAAATATTTCAAACAAAAAAAACAATATATTTTTTTGTAAATAATAACAGTTTGCTGAAAGTTAAGGAGCTCTCTTAGTATTCTGTTGCGGTTGCCTCTGCAGTCACCCAAATGTATTGATCATCAGGTAGATTTGAGTCACCCAGGCACAGGGCTCTCACCACTTCCCAAAACAATGCTTTTGGTGCCAGTTCCCCTGACCCTGGGATGACCAATGTCACAAGGCTAGTCCTCTATAGTGCACTAAGTCTCATTATATTGCCCCCAGTAAATATGTTTTTTTTCATTGAACAATAAGGGTTCACCACTGTCTTCTATGTTTGCAATGATGAACCCCTCCTGTTTGTACAATTTATATTCTTAAAATTTGATTTTTAGCCTAACCTGAACCTTAAACCTAATCTGAACCATACTGTTACCCTAATATCTAACCCTAACTGCCAAAAAAGATTTTGTGACTATGGAACATCAGTTTGTGCCTAGTGACGTCCAAGGATGTCTGTTCTGGAGAGGTTTACGAATGGGGCATGGCATCACATTTCCCTTGGGTTTTAGAGTTGTCATGAACAGGACAGGATGAGGTGCAGGTTATTTTACCTTCATAGGGGCATGTCTCAGTAATAAGATATTGTGACCTGACAGGAGCTGCTGTCACCATGGAAACCCGTGCTCTAGCCCAGTGTGCGCTTTTGATCCTCAGTGCCATCGACAGTGGTTCACCATTTCCCGTTGCATTCTGGGAGTGGAGAGTCACTGTTCGCCACAACGAGTACTTAGAGAGGCTAAAGCTTGTCAGGAAATCATCCAGACACAAGTCACAGTGTCAACAAGAGCCAGTTGAGTGCAGATAAGAGAAAATTATGGCAGGAAACCCATCAGCTCTTCTGAGGCTGTGGATTTCTATGTGTCTGTAGTAGACTGTTGGTGGAACCATGCATAGCCCGTTCACTTTCAAGCACCATTTGACATTGGCGTGAGATCAGGGCATTGCAGCTCTTGTGCGGAAGTGACAGCTTCATGTTTGATGTCAGAGTAGCTGCTCAGATGAAGTAACCACTCCGATTGATTTGATGTAAGTGTACGCACAGGCTTTCACAGTAAAAAACAAAATGAAACATTTTATAGCCTATGACAAATGAGGCATTGCCTATCGTGAAATGGGATCTCATTCCATCTCTTCTGAAAATAGGTGCCTGAACATCTCTGTACAATGACACATTAAGTTAAACCCGGAAATTCTTCGCGGTGGATGGGGTATTGATAGTTACATTTTAATTAATTATCAAATAAAGATAGTTAGGTGCCTGTACTCCAAAAAGATTGAAAAACTGAGAATTCTCATGTAATGTCATGGATAACATTTGCACAGCCAAAAAATTTGCTTCAATGGAAAATAGTTCTAACAGCATTAAAAACATGTGCCCTTTCAAACGCTGTTAGTAATATCCATGTCTGTTTTTGAGACAAGACTTTCTTAGCAAAGGGGATAATGTTGTTTGATGTATAACCAACTGTGAGCACTATTTAAAAAACGCTTGGTATTATACAACACTTGTGTGAATAGCTCTCCATCCCCTTGGAAAGCACAACATAGGTTTGAAAAATCAATACAGACCTAGTTTAAGGCAACACTCGTCCATGCTGTTACATCCGTCAGAGGGGGGCTCACACGTCTCTCCCATCTCATGTTGTGGCCTTTTCACATGGCTCATCTTTTCTCATTTTGAGGCTGTCTTTCGGGTTTCGTGTTTGCCTTGCATGACACAAGGTGCCGGGGGAGAATTGATGTTTCGCTCCTTCTTAAAATTTAATTAGCTTGCAATGTGAACTGACTCTCTTGTTTTGAGGCATTGCCAGTAATTTCTGAAATAATGTCCCCTCCAATGCGTGGCAGTGGACAAGCATTGGCTCAGTCACGTGTGATTACATGACGACTGCAATACACCAGGACCCTGGAGCAGGTTATATCTTTTAATCTCTCTGTACTGACCACTGCATTTCTGTATGGCTGCCGTTATCATGGTTGAAATTGACAGCATTCTCCTCTGAGACTCAGTTTTAAGCTTTAGGGAGGTGTTTAGATTCCCAGTGTTAATTAAGTCTGGACATAGACACACACATTGGCATGGCAACCAGTAATTGTGTCTGTGTTTGTATCTGTGTTTGGGTGCCTGCGTTCATGAGACGCAGACAAAAGAAAAATCCTGTGTGTTATTTGGTGATTTATTAGTTGTGGTAATTGCCCAGCGTGTGCGGAAATGGTCACCGGTTGGTTCTATGTGGCCGTTGTGTACTATTGTGAAGGGTAGTGGTCAGGCCTGGTTTTAGCAAACTCGTGAAATAATTGAAGTGATGTTATTATCCAGCTCACTGTTTGGCCACGGTCACACACGGTCGCCTAAACATTGGTGTTACCGTGGTTACGCCGCAGCTAATCAGTCAGAAACGTCGCCTGAGAAAATATGTGATGGTCTCTACAAGCCAGAATGTTGAACAAAATGGTATCTCTACATAAATGCACTTTATCCCTTGTCTGTTCTGTTTTTTCCTTTGGCTGGCGCTGAGGTGGAGATTAAATGTCCGCAGCAAAGTGGTGGTCACCCGTCTTTCTTTAGGCGCCAGCCTGTTTAATGTTCTCTCAGCTAGTACCGGCCTGAACCATATACAGTACATCTGGCTTTATACCATATTTACCAGTGTGGTATACTACAAACCAGGATCGAGGAGTTATCCAGCTAACCAAAATGTTCTAATATAACTTACTTGAAAGATCATCTTGAAATTGGCATTGTCTAATTGACTAAAGACACCAAAACAACATCTGAATTCTGTCAATAAACCAGAAAATACTATATATAGTATTTTCATCAAAGTGAGCTGACTAAATTGGTCCTACTTTGTATTGAACCCCATACGTGAAAGTTGAGTTAAAAGCTTGACACTCTCCTGTGGATATTTTGCCTCTGATTACCTCCTACATGAGGACAAAGTCAGACGACAAAATCGTCTTCAACATCCTGACATTATAATAGGACTTCTTACAAACAGTGGCCCTATACGTTAGAGATGAGATTTTAAGTCTTACACCCACAGATTCTAAAAGGGCCTGTGGTCAGAGCAGTATTGAAAAATGATCCCAAGACTCCGCCCCCCCAAAAAAAACAAATACCCAGAGGTCAAGTGTACTCTAATGAAGATTTAAAGAGAGCCACCGCAGCTCAATGTACTAATTAGAAGATAAATGATCACGTCCACGGTGGTGAAAGGAGGTGAGAAGAAAAACTGCTGGTTTGTTTCCAGATAATCTCATGGGTTTCATTCGCTGTTAAAATGTCAGGCCCAGGTAGAACGCTTGTGTGCACATTTCAGGGTTAAATCTAGAAAATGGGATGGAGTTTTCTTTCTTCTGAGTTGTGATTTCTGTAATACATCTGCAGTAATGGGGGGAGGCGGCAGTTTCACTGCATGACTTACCCACCAGTGTTGTGATTGTTTGAGACATTGGTCTATAAACCCCTTTCTTTCTGTTACCTCCTGCGGAGATGAATGGTGCAGAAGACTATTACCTGGGGGTGGGACTGACAGAGGACCGGACAGTGGTTTTTGCGTGGCGGAATGGAAAAAGGATTGATGTGGTGGAGGAAAATGGACGCGGTTTTGGCATCCGCACCTCATCTCTGACACTACTCTCTCTCACTCTCTCGTAGCTGGGATGACAGCAGTTCGGTCAGCAGCGGTGTCAGTGACACTTTAGACAACATCAGCACAGACGACCTGAATACGCCTTCCTACACCGCCGCCACCTCCTCACCACGCAAAAACAAGGGAGCACAGGTACCCTATACCCCCTGGAGGTTCAGTTATTTAGAGACCCAGGTACCCTATACCCTCTGGAGAGTCAGTTATTTAGATACGCAGGTACGCTATACCCCCTGGAGGGTCAGTTATTTAGATACCCAGGTACCCTATACCCTCTGGAGAGTCAGTTATTTAGATACGCAGGTACCCTATACCCTGTGGAAGGTCAGTTATTTAGATACCCAGGTACCCTATACCCTCTGAAGGGTCAGATATTTAGATACCCAGGTACCCTATACCCTCTGGAGGGTCAGATATTTAGATATTCAGGTACCTTATACCCTCTGGAGGGTCAGTTATTTCGATACCCAGGTACCCTGTACCCCCCGAAGGGTCAGTTATTAAAGTAGCCATGTCCCAGAACAGGTTATTGAAGTGCTTTAAATGAATACGAATGGAGCTTATCCATACTTTCCTTGCCAACGCCACAGCGCCAAGCCACTTGTGCGGTTGTCAGACAGCACGGTAAAAATAGAAAGTATCTGTGCCCCGACAGATTGAGCTCTAAAGAGAGCCTTGGTGTGGCTAGTGAGGGAGTCTTCGCCATCTGTCAGGTGGGTTGCTTACACACTGTGTGTGTGTGTGTGTGTGTGTGTGTGTGTGTGTGTGTGTGTGTGTGTGTGTGTGTGTGTGTGTGTGTGTGTGTCGAACAGACCCAGGCAGAGACACAGAAGCATACAGAACATGAGGTGAGCAGCAGTTGGGCTGGAGCTGAGGACCTGAAGAAGGTGGACGAGGAGCTGGATGTCAGCATGGAGGCCGGCTCAAAGTACAAGCCTTCCTCCTCTTCTTCATCTTCACAAGCGGGGCAGTACGGCGAGGAACCCGGACAAAAGACAGGCCTGCCGATGTCCCAGACTGGCTCCTGGAGGAGAGGCATGACCCCCCAGGTGGGCATCACCCCCCCCCGGACAAAAGGAGCCAGCGCCACCCTCAAAACCCCTGGTACGAAACCTTAGATTTCATGTCTACTTTGGACTTTGCCTGTGTTTTTTTCCCACCACGTCCTTGTTTCAATTCTTCAAAATTGCATTCTTCCTACTTCTCGACGCAAGCACCGATCTGTGATTACTTGAAAGAAGTGTGATACTGTAAAGTTTTTATCAACATCTGAGGATATATGGTGTTTTAGATATTACTAAGAATTTTTCTGAATGCGTTCAATCAAACTGCCTGATTGTAATTCAGTCTATGCAGCTTTCATTCATGTATTAGCCATGTATTTCATTTCATTGTCTGTTATACTTTTGGCCAAATAATTTGGTTAGCTCAATAATTTGGTTAGCTCAGCGTGTCTTTTTGTTGTTTGGCTTGGTGATTATTCCCTGAGCTTTCTAAAAGAAGTGTAAAATGTTGGCCAAATGTATACATTCATTTGGCCCTGCTACCCTCTGGCCTCACAGGTGATGACTAAGATGAGTGCCATAATTAGCAAAAAGCTGCAAGGTCTCTCTCTCCCCTCTTCGACACTATTTAAATTATTCACTAGTCCAGCTTGCGGAGGCCCAGGTGTTTGCCAACATGTTGACGGCCTGCCTTTGTATCGACAGGTAAAACGGATGACGCCAAGGCCTCGGAAAAGGGCAAAGCCCCGTCCAAGACCTCCACAGGCATCCAGCGCTCTCCCTCTGATGCTGGCAAGAGCAGTGGCGACGAGGGCAAGAAACCACCTTCCGGCATCGCGCGTCCCCCCACCACAGGCTCGTTTGGCTTCAAGAAAATGTCCAGCCCCTCCGGGGCCCTCATCACATCCAGCGGCTCCACTCTGGCCAGCGGCTCCGCCACCCTGGGGAAGGTGCCGAAGTCCTCGGGCATCGGCAAAGGGACAGGGATCGGCGGGGCCCGCAAAACCAGCCTGGACGGCTCCCAGCCGCAGGACGACGCGGCGCTGCTGGGCTGCGGGGACTCCAAGGTGCCCCTCCAGTACCGCTCCCTGCCCCGGCCGGCCAAGTCCTCCAGCGGGGGCGTGGTGGGGCGCGGCGGGCACCGCTCCAGTTCCAGCAGCATCGACTCCAACGTCAGCGGCAAGTCGTCCGCCGGGGCGGCCAAGCGGAGGGACGCCGGGAAGGTGGGCTCGGGGCGCTCCAGCCCCGTCACCGTCAACCAGACGGACAAGGAGAAAGTGGCCGTGTCCGACCAGGACCCCGCAGGCTTGTCCACCTCCCCCAAGTCCAGCCCCACTTCCACGTGCCAGTCGGGCCTCAGACAACCCGGGTCCAAGTACCCGGACATCGCGTCGCCTACCTTCCGCAGGTCAGTGAAACACTCCTCTCATTTCCACGCGACCGCATGAAACGCTTGACAAAGCCCGGGCAAGAGCTGCTGCCGTTTTTCGTCTGCCGTCGAGGTAGGGGTAGGTAGTTTGTTGTTTCCCCGCTGCTGTTATGACTGCACGCTCCGGGCCACGACGGAATAATGAAGTGTTGTTTGCGAGGCGCAATGTAGTTTCTCAGCTCAAGGATCCTTCTGACAGATTGAGGGGCTCATTGGTCTTGACAGACCCAGAGGCAGAGTTTCAACTTATTTTGAAGCTGCACAGTATTATCATTCCAAAATCTCATCAAGGATTCTTTTAGGTAATAAGACCCAGAAAATGGACATTAGACACCTCCTTAATCATATCCTGTTTCGGAGGTTGTTCGATGGGCTTCAAAGCTGGGGAAGAAAAGACTAGGTTGCCCCCTGCTGTTAGATAGGAATCATTACAGACACTGACGTCATTTCTCTGGAGAGAGACAAAAAGCAGATGATTTTCCATTCAGCTCAGGCTAAACTGATCCACTGGACTTGATTAGAGCTGACAGGGAGAAAGCTGTTCTGTGTGCAAACCACTGTCTCGTTGGGCGTGCTCACAAGGCGTGTTCGGGCACGCCACCGCCCGACCTGTCGAGGCGCCGGGTGCATTTTTTGATCTCTGCGTACATCCCTTAGAGAGCGTGTCACCTATTAATTTGAAGACTTTGATGGCAGCCCCATGGCAGACAGGAAGGGACTGTGCACAACATGTGTGTTATGATGGAGCCCGCGGTTCAGAGTCCACACAGATTGGCTGATTGCATGCATGGAATGGAAACGGCAGCAATGCTGCAACCACAGCTGAATGTCTGAATGCAAACTCTCTGCTCCAGACGGGCCTCTACTGACACCCTATTCGTCCCCACCGTATTGTGCCTTTCTTCCTTATTTAGTGCCCTTCTTTATAATACAGTATTGTACCTTTCTTATTTAGTGCCCTACTTTATAATACATTATTTTGCCTTTCTTCCTTATTTAGTGCCCTACTTTATAAAACAGTATTGTGCCTTTCTTCCTTATTTAGTGTCCTACTTTATAATACAGTATTGTGCCTTTCTTCCTTATTTAGTGCCCTACTTTATTATACAGTATTGTGCCTTTCTTCCTTATTTAGTGCCCTACTTTATAATACTGTATAGTGCCTGCTAGTGCACTATGTAAGGAATAGGGTTCACACAAACAGTCCTGCAGGTAGTGGGGGAGGTGTAGTTCTTAATTACTGCTCATCTGTTATCAAGATGCATCTGAAAAAAATTATACCATATCTGTGACTATACTATCTTTGTCTGTGACTATACTATCTGTGTCTGTGACTATACGGTCTTTGTCTGTGACTATACGGTCTTTGTCTGTGACTAAACTGTCTTTGTCTGTGAGTGACTGGAGCCATCTCTCTGTACCAGGTTGTTTGGCACCAAGGCTAGCAGCAAGGCCAGTACCCCGGGCACACCCGACTCGGGCAAGTGCCCGTCAGCGCTGGGCAGCCCTCACGGCACGTTGGCTCGCCAAGCCAGCCTGGACTCCCCCTCCTCTGGCACAGGGAGCCTGGGCAGCGCCGGCGGGCAGAGCGGCGGCAGCAGCCCGCTGTACGGTAAGGCCCCCGACCTGGGCATGGAGTCGCTGGCCTCGAGCCCGGCGTCCGGCCTCTCGTTGCCCTCCAGCGCCCGGCCCTGGCCCGCCAACCTCAGCAGCTCCTCGGCGTGCTCCGGTAGCAAGGACACACTGAGCTGCCAGAGCCTGACCAGCCTTCACACCAGCTCCGAGTC
>JACXGI010010393.1:15159-27819 GCA_016801175.1 Esox masquinongy
GGGGGGGGGGGGGGGGGGGGGGGGGGGGGCGTGTCGCTGTGCTCCGTCCACTGAGTCGATGAGTCTGGTCTCCCACCCAATCTCCCCTGTCACCAGCCACCTCGGACGCACGCCTGTCAGTGCACAGGCACTCTAACCGGTTGAATTCATGTCTGTAATACTCACCTTATCGTTTCAGTATAGATCACTGTTGTCATGGCGATTTGTAAAATGTTCTGTTCACAGATTGTTGTGTATATGGAGAGTATGGAACTAACCCAGATTTGCCGTTTTCAGAGTGTGCTCTCATAATTTAGTTTTCTTTTAGTCGTGTATCTTGGCTAATGTGACTTTTACCCATTGTAGTGATTGTCGTCTCAGCTTAGAAAATGTGTAATCAAGTAATCAACATGTTTTAAGTCATTCTAATGTTCTTGTTTTCTGTATTTTAACAGCATGCCTCTTGACAGAAATACACTCCCCAAAAAGGGACTAAGGTACTCATCACTCACCTTTTTTTTGTTTTGCCAGTCTCACATTTCACTTTCACAAATGTATTTTTTGACTGACAGAATCACATTTGTGACCAATCACATATCAGTGTAGATAATCTGTGTCACATTTTGTGAGATTTATCTCAGTAGTGTTAGCTGCGTCAATATCTCCGGTACGTGTGAAAAATATTTGAAAAATAATCATCGCTTACTGTGTTGATGTTTATGGCTGAATAACAGGACAGTCCATTCAACATTCAGTCGTTTGCTGAAAACAAAATCACAATCTTTGCTGTACAATTCCAATTCCTGCATTCTCTTTAGTAGGTAGCTATTTTTTTACTCTTGATAGTTAGCAAGTATGCTTGCTTTTTTCTGTCTGCAAAATAGTCTCTTAGGACTCAACAATATTTCAGATATTATAGGTGTGTGAAATGACAAGTGTCCTGTGTGAACTCTGAGTAGCTACTGCTGAGCTATGTTCCTTTCCCACCTCATTGTCACGAACTGCAGGGCAAGGCCGGGTAGCCATTTTAAATCAGGTTTCCATTACTCCTGTCCTATCTAATGACTGAAATCACATCTAGCTCCTCAAAACTAGAAAGATACCCTGTCTGCATCCTAAATGCCTTCCTATTGTCCATATGGTGCTCTACATTCCTGGAGAATATGTAGGGCTCTGCTCCAAAGAACAGTGCTATGGAATATGGGGTAATTTGGGACCCAGTTCCTATCTTTTATACATCACTGTACACACTGCCATGAAACAAATGGCTTTTTCTACCCAATTACTCTGTCGGCAAAAAGCCAGACTCCCAATCTCTTTGTAAGACTGGAACAGAGAGTGAATCTCTTTGTTGAGTAGGAGTTCTTCGACCTTTTAGAATTCACCACAGAAATTTACAGTTGAAAGGAATTATTTATATTTAAAAGTTTCCTTTCACAGCAGGTGGATTTGAGTCATTTCCCGTTTAGAAGTTTCAATTGATCTCAGAAGCCGGTCAGCAGTTCAGAAAAGGTTTGCATTTCTTGTCCCTGTCTTTGTTTTGAGCTCAGGGGATTTTAAAGCAACAAATTATCTTTTCAAAACAGAGAATGGCGAAAAATAATGGCCATATAATTTATGCGTCCGATGCTCTGTTTTTATGCGCACATTAACACATACTCAGTCTCCAGTTGAAGCGTTCCTTCTCTTTCCCTTAAAATAAAATTTTAAGTCAGCGGACAGTTACATGTAAAATAGCCGTTTCCATTTTTGTTGAACATGCAGACACCTGCCCATGATGTGTAATTAAGTTCCAGCTCCCAGTGTCAGATGTAAATCGGTGTACCTTATCCTGACAGACCGCAGAGTCAGGGAATTAGAATGCGTGAGGCTAAACTGAGGTCTGGTTTCAGCTTTTCAGACAGTCAGTGTTGAAAGGATGAGAATGAACTCAATTATTTTATTTCTAGGATTAAACAGACTGCTTATCAAGCACTTTGGTTACACTGCCCAATGCTAGAAACCGCCAGGGACGAGGAAAGCATTCAGAGCAAAGTCTCCGTGTCTTCAAATCCGTTTTTGACTTTGATGGACGTGTGCGTGCATGCCTTCTCGCCGTAGGTGGAAGGATGGCCCTGTCTGAATGCGCGCGCACGTGTGCCTAACGTTGACTTGCACCGGAACGCCCCGGACTGCCTTCACATTTTATTCTGCTCGAATTCCAGCAGCTTCTTTATAATATTGGCAAAGCAAAATAGTGTTCTGGCAACTAATACATACAGATAACCGATGCCCATACCGGTCCAGACCCGGCACTGTGTGTACCGGACTGTGCATGAGTTTGCCGATACAAACCCGTCCTTCTATCACATGCGGACCGCGTAGACGCATTGTTCAGCACGCGCCACGTTGACACCAGTACTTGTGCCGTCTCCTCTCCAGGTACCCTCCATCGTCCAGACAGGCGACCCACGAGGAGGGGAAGGAGTGGCTGCGGTCTCACTCCACTGGTGGGCTACAGGACACGGGCAGCCAGTCGCCGCTGTCCCCCCCTGGGGTCGTATGCCCCGCCACTGGCCAGTACCACTACTCCAACCTGCGTAAGCAAACCGCCACAGAGCTTTGTCGCGTCACTAAAAACATGTCATGGCAGCTAGCCAGGAATCAGCCAACGGTTTGATGACGTCAAGGTGCAGTAGAATGTTGTGTGTCCGTGCGCGGCGTTGATTGCATGCGGTTGTTGTTCATGTTAATCTGAACCTGTGTGTGTGTGCGCATGTTCTCTCCCTCCAGTGAGCCCCACCAACCTGTCGCCATACAACCTGCCCGGCTCCAGCAGCATGAGCCGTTCCAACAGCATTCCCACCCAGGATACCTACGACCTGTACGGAGAAGCCCACCTGGGGGGCAGCGCCACGTCCCTGGAGGACCGGCCCCGGGGCATGAGCCGCTCCGCCTCCTTCAGGGACAGCACCGACGAAGGTAGGCCCAGACCCCGGTCCGGCGTGGCTCGCTCGAATGGTCGCTCCGGGATTTTTCGGCCATTGGTTGTGAAAGTGGCGCTGTCTCGCCAAATGGGTCACTAGAAATCGTGTGCGGTGTTTGTACCTAAGTGTGCCCGTGTCACCGGAACAACTCGCATTCAAACTCAGTGTCTTTCAAACCCGCAACGAGCTGTAGTATTGATTCTACTCGCATTGATTGTGCACGTATAAAAACAATATTACGCATCCAAACCAAAGACGAGAGGTTCAAAAAATATGTTGTCATTCCCCAGTCCAAGAATGCATCTTTAATATATAAGGGCTCCTTCCTGCCTGCCATCCAGACAGACATATATGCAAATAGTCCAGTCTCTCTGAATGAAACCGTCCCTGATTAGTGTTTCCTATCTTTCTCTCTGTCCAGTCCATGGGTCCTCACTGTCACTAGTCTCCAGCACCTCCTCTCTGTACTCCGCGGTAAGTGGCGTTACGTTCTCCCAAAACACACAGATGTTTAGAAAATGATGGTGGCCATGGGAAGTGTGCGTGTTTGTTTGGTCCCGGTTGATTGCTGACGTTAGCCCGAAGGATTTTAAGGGACAACATTATATCTAGGTCACTGGTGAACTGCAGAAACATAATGGAGAGTTCTCTATTTCACCTCTCTGCAATCCTGTTTATAGCAAACTGAATCAATTTCACAACCCTGCATATTTTATATAGGAGAGAGGAAGGAATTTCAGTGTCCATATTTGACAGTGCTCCAAAGGTAATTTAGGACAAATTCGAGCTTGAAGGTGTGGGGTTTGAAGGTGTGGGTTTTTTTTGCAACAGGCAATATTCCAGCAGTCAATCTTATTGAGAAGACAGATGAGTTTTGGAGGATTGATTTCTGGGTGTACTTCTTTCCTCCCCAGCAGAGAGTTGTAGAAAGTTTATAATTTTTTGGATTAAAGAGATCTGTTTCAAAAGTTTTCCTTCTGGGGCAGAAAGACAGCATGCCGTGTTGATGTTTGTGTGTTTATATTTTAATCATGTTTAATTATTACTGTTACCACACTGTATGTTGCTATCATTTTTGATCAGTTATGATTTTAATTTTATCCTGTACTTTTCTGTTTGCCATAACTATCATTTCTTCTCATCTGTGGCATTAACTGTTCATCAGTTTTGTTTCCATCTCATCCGTTATGACACAACATCTGGGTCTTGTTCTGTAGTCTCAGAATGTTGTGATACCGGGAAATATTCTGATGAACAATTTTTCATTTTTTGTTGGAACATTTGGAGCATTTTGCTGCAATCTGCCCTAATATACACAACTCTAATAAACACAACTCAAATCATGAAACTCTTAGTACAATCTGATTATAATATCATTGCACATATTCCCCAAAGTTTTTACAATGCCATTCATCAACTCAAACTACCAAAGGCGGATGAAAACAATTTTTTTTTATTTTATCAAAAGGCCATAGATGATAACCAATGAGAATCCTTGGCTTACACAAAGGTTTGGCCCCCTGTTACAAGGCAAAGTGTTGACTGGCCATGGTTACCATTTGCTACTGCTTGAACCCACGTTTTCTTACTTCCAGGTGCTTTCCTTTCTGGCCAAGGTAAAGACTAAGATGCTGTCAGCTAGGATCTCTCCACACCCACAAACAATGTGTTTGTATTCGCACCACATGGTCTGACGATTGTTCAATGTAGCAGATGTTCACAGGTTTTTGGTTGGTGTGAAGAAAAAGAAAAGAAACACCCACGTATGCAATGTTACCAATATATATAGTTCACAGAGTGTATTATGCGTTTGTTATCCCCCGCCACATAAATGACATATTGCTCTGGCAGGCCAAATAAAACATTGTTTAAATGTGCTCAATGTCTAACCGGAGTCAACCAACGAATGGGATGCAACCAGACCGAGCCTTTTGCGATTGCTTTCACTCTGTGGCCTTTTGGTCCATGCGTCGTCATTCTCCTTCAGAAGGATTACTCACACACAACTCATCAGAGTACAGTCCAGCCATTGATGAGAAAGGGAGGTTAGAGGAAGGACGGCTGTTTATTGCGTGGAAGGCTGAGGGTTCATCTGAATATAGTATCAATAAGCTGTCAGAAGTGAATCATTCATATGGTCTGGTTCATTCCAGCACGTCTTAACAAGTGTCTTTTCTCCCAAACAGACAGAGGAAAAGGCCCATTCTGAGGTAAGCCGTTTTGCTTTGTGTGGGACAAAATTACTCTGTTCGCCTGTCCACTTGGCTGGCTGGCTGGTTGTTCGCCTGTCCATTCCCCTGTCTGTTTCCACGCCTGCCTGCCTGTCCATCTGTTGGCCTGTCTGTCAGTTAGAGCTCTTTAATGAAAGACAACATTCAAAGCACATGCAATGATATGCAGTATTCATCCATTTAGGTCACAACAAGGTTGTTGTCTAAGTGGCCAACCTGAGTACAAAACCTTAATACTACACTTATACTGTGTTTATTACTTTGGACATGTCCTGGAAGGATCTGTTTGACCCTGTTGCATTGCTTGTCATGGAACGTGAAGGCACCTTAACTTAATCCAACAGCACCTAAACTTGACCTTTAGCGCACAATACTGACAGTCATGGACAAACATGATTACAACACATGAAGCTCAAATTAGAGTCCGCCGATGGAGAGACATGATAGTCCGGTGTCGTATTGTTCTATTTGGACTTCTTGTCTTTCTATTTCTTTACAGATCACACACTGTTCAGTTATCGCAAGGCTTTCTTTCATTTCAATTCTTTTATTTTTATGTTTTAACATTACATTAACAACTTGTCTTTTAGCTGACAGGTATATTGTGTCATTACTTGTTGTGAGCATGTGTTAGCCTTTTAATTATTATTTTTTATTGCATTATGCTTGTCAGGTTTAATGTGTTTCTATGCTTGAGCACTTTTCCTCTAACACTGAGTGATTTGTCCAAGACTGTGTTGTAGTTAATGTGTGAGAGATCGCCGTATGGCTCAACTCCTAATGGTTTTAAACTGCTAACCATGAGGAAACGTGCTGCTGTGTCACCGTAACAACTCTCTCCCATCATCTGCTGTTTGGAGTCAGCATGCAACGTATAGTTAATTGTATTCTTCTCTTTTCAATTAAGGGTCAAACAGGCCAAAATACAACGGTAATCTCCCATTTACATTCACACCTGCATTCCCCCATTGTTCTATACTGTGGCAATGAGACGGATACATTTGTCATTAAATGGATGTTTACTCTGCGTCTGATAAACCAGATGTTTGCCCATGTCAACAAATTGTATGGAAATATAGACTTGTTCAGTTGCTGTTTTTTTTTTTAATCAGTCCAGCCTTATGAAACGTGATTGTGGTAAAATGTTATGTTACTTTTTCCACCCTAACAGCAAATCAGGAAGCTACGACGAGAGCTGGATGCCTCCCAGGAAAAGGTTGCAACCCTAACGTCTCAGCTGTCCGCCAATGTGAGTTTCTCTTTACATCAACAAACGCGTGCGGTCGGGTCTTTGTTCACTTGCGTCCTAGTCCTTCACAGAGGTTCAGAGGAAGCGGTGCCTTTGCCAATCCCTTGAATGTAAATCGGGGCTAGACGCTCACTAATTCCCTTTCTCTCGCCGATTTCAACGTCTTAAGCTTCTCTGTTGCGCGTCTGTCTGCCTCTGACGAAATTGTTTGAAGTCTAGGTTCATTTGTTTATTGGTTTTTCACAAATGAAGAAGCGGCTTGTTTGCCAGGAATTGTCCTGCGATAGGGCCTCACACATTGGAGATGTCAATATAGGGCGGCCTAGTACAGACACATGCTTATTCAACACTACAGAGATTTAGAGAGATAGAGAGCTAATCGAATGTGTGTGTGTGTGTGTGTGGGGGGGGGGTAGTTCTGTTCGGTTAGGTGTGTAGCAAATGCAGATTCTACAAAACAGATAGAGAAGGGAAGGAGAGAGCTCACAAGCACGTTAGAGTGCATGGTACTGAATGACAGAGAGCCTGTCAGGTCTCTGGAGAAAAGGAGGCTGCCTTCTGTCTCTGCATGGAGCCCCTGATTAAGTGCGAGGTTGACAGGGCCTTAACCAGGGTCTCTGGCTTTGATCGCTGAGTTCTACGTCTCCAGGCACAAAAGCACCACACTGTGGAGAAACGTTGGAGATCCAAGTGGCTTCTTTGTTCGCTGTGTGACTCACACGGACGGGAGAGGCTTTTTAGAAAAGTTTCAGGGTTTCATTTATGAAATTGGGATAACTTTTTTTTTAGATATGAGATTTTTGTATATAAGAATCAGTGTGCTCTGGAATTTAATTAATGTGTGTGTGTGTGTGTGTGGTTGCTTAACACCTTTCCTGGGGACCATTAGAGGGTGTGAAGGCAGAAATGCAATCTGGTACTGAATGGTGTCTGGTGTCCACAGTCAATTGTCCGTACTGAGCACAGGGACACGATGTGTCAACTCCACCCCTCCAGTGCTCCAAAATTTCTCAGCCACCTCCGTTAAGACACTGTTTTCATCTCAAGGTTAGACGCTGTAGGCTGATTTCTCTGCCAGAGTTATCTTTAGCGGGTGAATATGTTTGCAGGCCAGTTCTCTTGAATGGCTGAATACATTTGAATCCCATTTAAAACTGGGCTCTGTTTTTGTCATTGGACAATGAGATGAAGCTATAAGCTGCGGAGTTTGCTGATTGAGGTCATGTTCTGTGTACGAGACGTTCCTTTAGTCTATCATGTTAGTACACTCTCTGTGAAATATTTTAACATACATTAATCTTTTGACCTTTTTGCAACAAGGAATGCCTTTAATATAGGACTAGTCATTGTGTCACCTTCAGCTTGGCACTGAATACGGTGACGTCTGACCTGACCTTCAGCTATAATGGCCGCCACATCAGGAACACCGATGTAGGTGTACATTCACACAAAGTTAGATAAGCTCTGTGACTTTCAGTATGCGTCGATCGATGTTTGTTTGGGTTCTCCTTGATCAGAACAAAGCAGCATTAGCAAAACTAGCATCCTGGGAAAAAGGATTAAAAAACTAAACAAGTAGCGCCAAACTTGGCTTGGCATTGCACTTTTGAAGTTTTATTTTTTCTTTCCTCCGGAAAGGATTACATTCCTTTCATTGAATGTCATTAAAGGAGGTTTAAGAGGCGGGTTGATACCTCTACACTCTACCCACCCTCCTTAATTCTCTTTCTCTCTCTCCCATCTGGATCACCCCCCTCTCTCGCCTAACCCCTCCCCTGTACCGCTAGTTCACATCCTTCTTAGCAATTTGGCAATTAGTATATCTAGCCGTTTGTGCCGACTGGGACTAAAGAAATTGCGCAGTTGTGTTTCAGCCTGCTCGTGCGTGTGCGTGTTTGTGAGCGATTGTGGATGGGTAGAACAGAGAGGGCTCCCGGGATGCCGTCGACGCTGGGCCGCGGTAGCGTCCGTGGCAGTTCTCTGGCCGGCTCACTGATCTGGCCGACCCTCAACCGCTATCCCGGCTCACAGCCGAGGCCTCGGCGCGGGGGTCGCCGGAGTAAGGACTGCCGGGGGCCCCGCCTTGCACAGGCGGCCCGGCCAAGGGACGCTTGGATGGCCGCGCAGCGCTTCCCGCCTGGCGGACAGGTGGGCACCACGCCACAGGATGGCGAAGGATGATTCTGTGGGATCAGGGGGAATCTTGTGACTGACATTTTCCAAAGGTTGTTCGGGATTCAGCCGCGGAGGGGAGACAGCAGGCCGGTATGGCATTTTGGTGTGGTTTGGTGGTGACTGGTGTGTTGCTGATCCGCTGCACCGGTTGGGAGTCTGTTGTCTGTGGGCGAGCAGCCCCAACACCGCGAGTGACTCACCGGTCCTGGCAGGCGTCCGGGGCTGCAACGCGATGGGTGGGTGGGCAGATCAGGCGGCGGTTTGAGAGCACACTCCCCTCCCTGTTTCTCTCTCGTTCACAGGCACGTTCTATTCCTGTATTTTCAGGTGAGGATTTAAGTCCCACATAAATGCGCTGTCCCGCACTCTGCAGCCGCATTTTCATGGAGCTTTGCGTCCATCACGCTTGGTGTAAAGCGGATGGTGTAATGCTGTTAAATATTTGGCACACTTTGGTTTTGTCGGTGGTGTTTCTTCGGGTGGAAGTTAAAGAGACGCTAAACCTTCTCCGACCCGTGCACGTGACGCCTGGATTCACGGGTGTTTTTGTCCGGGGTTCTTAACACCCGCTGGCTTTGAAAAGGGATTCTAACCACGGTCTGTGGGGTAAACCGTGGCCGCTGTCTTCAGTTTGATCCGCAGTGAAAATAAAGGATGGCTTTGTAAAGAGCCGGCGTAATACTGTAGCTCCCGGGTCCACGGTGCTGCAGAATCTTCCAGAAGGCCTGGCAGCCCCTGTGGGCTCTTGTTCTTACAAGTTCTGCACATCGTGTCTCCTGGGAGTTTCTTCATGTTTACTTACAGTTCAAAACCCACTTCAAAGCTATCACTGTGAACCAGCAGGGGGAATGATTAGCTGTAGCATGTACTGTAGCAGGGGGGGCACTGCAGTGATCAAGTGCAGGCTGCAAATAGGAGGTCGGGAATTTTCTGAGTGATATTGAAAAATAACGGAGATGGTACAGCCAGGCAGAGCTGGTGGCTCGACAGGAATGACTCAGTTTTCTGTCAGAGCTTAGTCCCCGATGAAAGTGATGAAACATTAGAAAACAGTGGGAACCTGTAAAGCACCAGGGGATATCAAATTGCCTATACCCTCTGGGTGCACCAACTACTCTTCGACATATTTATGTAGGAATAACAATAGATTTTCCACTCTGTGGGCTGAACTTGTGTTTGTAGGATCCATCTGGTTAGATGTTACTCCACCTACAGAGGATTATATAATTGCAGGGATTCAAGAGAAATCCAATACGTGTCCCTTTACACCTACTTTTATGCCGTCTATGTTGGTCTGTGTTGATTGTGTTTTCTGTGTTGGCAGGCTCACCTGGTGGCAGCCTTTGAGAAGAGCCTGGGGAACATGACCTGTCGTCTGACCAGCCTCACCATGACAGCTGAGCAAAAGGTATGTGTCCTTTCCTGGTGTTGTGGGTAACTGCTTCCAGGTATGTACTTATGTACGTATAAACATTTGTATCAGGCTTTTGCATTTCACTGTCTCTGAAATGTCTGCCGCCGTTGTGGATTGGCGTCCCGCAGACACTGTTCAGTTGGCCAGCACCGTCTCGTCACTGTTGGTAATTGAATATCGTTGCCATGTTTCATCATGCTTTAGCGACTCCTTGTGGCTGCTCGGGTGATTGTGAGCATAATCGAGGTAGAATGCTGAACTGTTTCTTTCCGGTGCATAAGGATTCCAGTCTTCCTGGTTAAGTGAGCCAAGCTTATAACCACAAGAACACAGACTGTAATGACAAATCTGACCATTTGTCTTTTGTTTCTGCAAACGTGAGCTACTGGCTAGCTAACTGAATCAGCTGTTGACTACATAACTTTTTACTCCTGAAATTCCCACCAAGTAGACTTGTCAAATATCCCTCCTAGGAAATGTACCTAACATAGCCATAACAAAAAAAAAATCCTATATGCAGAGCTGGTTGCCATTAAGTGAAGTGCCAATTTTAATTGCTGGGCAGCCAACGGCTTTTTAAAATGTTACTCTTATAGAAACATAATGAGATTAGGGTATCTATTCTATGTGACAGTTAATCTTTAAATAATATAAGACATCTTGATAATGTTAAAGAGAGTCCAAATATCTTTCTCGACAAGATGGTTACAAGACAAGACAAGATGGTTTGAATACCTTTGGTTTAAGCTAAATTTCCAAGAGTATATCTTTAAAATACCAGATACTTTAAGATCTTGGCAAGGAAGCATTGCTGGGTCTTCAGTTAAGGTGGCCTTTGGAAACCAAGGTTTGTAAAAGAATAGTGCATGTGTTGTAAATGTAAAGCCGCACTTATAATGAAACGTGAATCATCTCTGTTGGTCCACTTGTAAACCCTACTCATAACGTCATAGGACTGTGACCGCCCTAATCCTCAATAAATTAAACAAGAGAGATTCTTGAGGGACGTCTTTGTTGAGCAAGCTGCCTGCGCCCTCCCAACTTTTAATTAACTCAGAAGCCTTATCACAAGCCCACAGTGGATTTAGATGACTAGGAGATTATCTGATCAGATATATCTAAGGGCTTGTTTACGTTACGCTATATTTTTATCGAAGAAGATTGACGGCCAAAATCCTGTGTGGTATGTCTCGAACATATCGGTTTAAATTCAAACGCAATGGTAATGATTATACAAACAAGATAACTCTATCTAGTGTTTTTATTTTCTCTTAATGTAAACCAGCCCTAATAAAGCGGAGCTTAGCCAGGGTTTATCTTAAGCAGGAGAGGCAAAAAGTTAAGCATAAATGTCAAACCTTGTCCTCTTGAACCTGCTTATGGCTTATCTCTATCTGTATGCATTTTAGGGAAGAATATTTGACTGTGTATATCCAACTGTCATTTAGTTTTGAAATGAGAACTGGGAGAGGGTATTCATAATCAAGGTCAGATAACTGCAATGATTTTGCAGGCAAAGCAAACAAGCCTTTTCTCTTTCAATGGGCTCAATGTTGAAAAAATTACAGTACATTCAAGATCCTGAAACACGTTTGTTATATTTTAGCCTTCGTATCCTGTGTCTATAATCCGGGCACTTTATGCCATTGTCTTCAGTTGCGCAAGTTCGTGTTGTCAATGGCTTTTGTGTTTCCGCGGAGGTTGATTTGTGTTTTCACCGCGCTGCTTTTCCTCCGTCAGGAGTCTGAGCTCGCCGAGCTGAGAGAGACCATCGAGGCGCTGAAGGCCCAGAACACGGACGCCCAGACGGCCATCCAAGTGGCCCTCAACGGCCCCGACCACCTGCACAAAGGTAGCGGAGGAGAACCCTTGATACGCGCGTTAGCGTGGGCAACCATCGCTCCTCATGCACCTCGTCTACCCGCACACTTCAGGCTTTCACCTCGTCAAGCGCGAGAGCCGCCCAGCGTGCCTCTTTAGAGTTTTTATTTTTCACCCACTTCGACGTTGATCTCGCACACCTGACGCACAGGAGGCAGACAGCGGAATTGAACGGCGGATTGTGCTTGTGTCTACAGACCTGCGGATCCGGCGGCAGCACTCGTCGGAGAGCATGTCCAGCATCAACAGCGCAGCCAGTCACTCGTCCCTGGGCAGTGCCAAAGACATGGAGGACAAGAAGAAGAAAAAGAAAAGCTGGGTAAGGGAACGGATCCGGTGGGACAAGGAGAGGAGGGTTTCCTCGGCTTTTACGTAGACGATGCGGTGCACTTCACTCTAACCTCTAAACCCCCTTCTACTGAGCAGTCATACATTGTCATAACTGTGACTTGTGATTTCACCCCCTTTTCTCACGCTCTCCCTCACCCTAACCCTCTGCCAGGGGAAGGAGAGAGGAAACAAGGTGAATATGTATACCCTCCCGCATGTCTGTCTGAGTGAATGACTGAGAGAAATACATGCAATTAGGAATGCAATTAGGAATATGAGGAAAGGAAAAGGGATGGACACTCATCTGAGCATGTGTCAGTGCTGTCCTGCTTAGTTCCCATAGTTACCCCTGGATAAAGCATACAGTCCATAATAATACAAGCCTTCCTTCCCCTCTCCTTTAGTTTACAGTTATCCCCCCCCCCCCCCCCCCCC
>JACXGI010010394.1:7862-27083 GCA_016801175.1 Esox masquinongy
GATCTGTCAGGCACCAAGTCACTAGATCTGTCAGGCACCAAGTCACTAGATCGGTCAGGCACCAAGTTACGAGTTCTGTAAATCACCAAGTCACTAGATCGGTCAGGCACCAAGTTACGAGTTCTGTAAATCACCAAGTCACTAGATCGTTCAGGCACCAAATCAGTAGTTCTGTCAATCACCTAGTTACTAGATTTTTAGGCACCAAATTAACATTTCTGGGCTCTCTGCCGTATGTGTGCATCTACACTATTCTCAGCTTTAAATTAATCTGTATTAATTCTATTTACATACAGTCTACTGTACTGTACATGAGTCTATACTTATGTATCTACAGTCTACTGTCCTGTACATGAGTCTATATTTATGTATCTACAGTCTACTCTACAGTAAATTAGTCTATATTTATGTACCTACAGTCTACTGTACTGAGCATGAGTCTATATTTATGTATCTACAGTCTACTCTACTGTACATGAGTCTATATTTATGTATCTACAGTCTACTGTACTGTACATTAGTCTATATTTATGTACCTACAGTCTACTCTACTGTACATTAGTCTATATTTATGTACCTCCAGTCTACTCTACTGTACATGAGTCTATATTTATGTACCTACAGTTTCTGAATTGACTGGAATGTAAATGGAACTCAACCCTGTTTACCATATCCATTTGTTGCAAACCTGTAAAGTCTATGCTTTAATCTATTAAGTGTATTCTTACTATTATTTGAAAATGTCAACTGTACTATTTAAAAATCTATGGAAGATTAGTCGGTTAGGCCTACTGCACTCCACTGAAATTCTTAGGCTGCAATTTATTTCCTCAGAGTTAACCACACATGCATTTTGGGACTGGATCAATAAAAAATTATTCTTCAAGTCAAGAAGTAATCACTGACCTCCGCATTGTATTGCATTCCTCTTTTGATTTATTTAGCCTAATCATTTGTTTACCTCTAGCACTGACCATTAGGACCATCATAATAACTTTTAAATGCATTGTTTGCTTTTTGAGTTCTGAGCCAATGCTCAGAGAGCCACCATGCCAGGAAATTAATCTTGTCACTCACCAGACACTTGGCCTATGTACACTTGGCCTATGGGATTGGTCATTTTAGATGATTTTGAAGGACATATTGCTTTGCATAGAAAATTACTTATTTTTTTGGTCAGGCTGTTTCTGATCTGTTGAAACCTCTACGTTATTGCTACAACTTGATTCTGAAGGAAACAGTTATACGGTTCCGCATGTCGCTTATGAATGTCTTTCGGCTCTTCACCAGAATGCTTCTGTGCCAACTGTTTGTGCTGTGTTTGCTGTGCTTTTTAATCAGAGTAGTAATTCTAGTCACGTGACCATCAGTAAATTACTAGCAAATATGTAAATATTACATGAGAGAATGATATGATCTTACACACAGCACTCAGTTGTTGACAGGAAATGGAACAGTGCAGATCATTTGTTTCTAAACATAATTATACCTTTGTCAAAATGCCTATGATCTTCAAACACACTTGTCAATAAAGAACAATGGACTATCCAGGCACCTGGCTTCATGGAGGGTCAACAGACACACGCAGAACCACTTAAAAGGGATTGAAAAGCAAAAATAGCACCTGCATTTATTTATTTTTATGGTTAATGCCGAATAGGTTAAGTATGAAAACTGTAGTTATAAAACGATCGTCTCTGGGGAAAGAAAAAACTCTCGAACCTCAGCCATCTTTTGAAAAGCTGTAACACAAATTACAGCAATTTACCTCGAGAGGCAGTGCGTGTGTGACAGGGGAATGGGTTTGGAGTTGACGGTGTCGAATGTCATGTCAGCGGCACTCACACCAGTCTTTCATCATATTTTGGCATGCCTCTCTGTGGAAAAAAGTGACAGGACGAAAGAGAGAGAAATAAGGCAATCTGGTGAACCTTCAGTCTCTCTGTCTAAGGTCAAGAGACGAGCTCCGTTCTGTGCCCAGTTTCTCTTGCTCTTAATTTTAATCCACTTTGCCCCCCATACTTCCCCCGGCTCTTTCTCTGGCTGTCACAGATGCCTTTCTCTACATCTTTCTCCCTCCACATTCCTCTGCCCTTCTCTTTGTAGCCCTCACACACTCTCTCCATCTCAGAACAAGAACTGAGCTGACAGTCAAATGAATGTCAGGTGGGTCCCACACCTTCCAACTGAAAACACAGAGACCAAATTATTCAGCAGCTGAAAGGCTGCTCGAGCGTGTGTGTTGGAGGGGGGTGTTGCTCACCTGTTTCATGTGTCATATCTTTGGCTGGGTGTTCTTATGCTGCGAGAAAGTGTTGGCAGGTCAGTATGGGAGCTTATATTTTTCTGTTTTGCTGTGACCCAAGTCTGGGTACTGTAACACACACAAACAGGCACACAAGCACTGTGCTAACAGCCTTACCTGTTCCAAACATGTTATCTCCCTGTCCAGGTACACACTGACCATGCCCATAGCTCTATCAGTTTTACATTTCCCCAACCTTTTTTAGGGGATCTGTGAATGCTCACTGGCGCAAAATACATTAAAGAATGATTTACTTTAGTGTCCTCCTCACCGTTGTTTCTTTATCTGAAAGAGGTCAACCAAAAGGGAGGAGAGAGAGAGACCACTTCCATCTCTGAAATCAGCAGAGCAGAGATGACTGCCCATCAATCTCCCTTCATGACACCATTTTTCATTGTCACACCAATAGATGTCCTCGGCTGGTGCCCCTCCTTTCAGCACCGCCACGTGTCAAGGCCTCGCCCTCCCGTTCATCCTCGAAATTTACCAGCGGCCATTGAGTCTGACAGGTACTCCGTCATCCGTACCTCATCCTCTACTCGGCTCCATTGTCCCGTACTGTTTGCGTATTTTTGTTTTTCATAATAAACCACTGCATTCACACCCTTTGGGTAGTCAACAGGTTCTTGTTCGATTATGAACACTCAAAGAGACCGTGTCACGATACACAATGCCTTGATCCCCTGTTCCAGTTCTTCCCTCGACCAGCAGAGGCCACTGTCCCCACCAGGGAGCAGGAAGTGGAGGCCGGGCCACCTGCTAACCAGCGGAGCAGCTCTGGTGTCCCTGGCCTCCAGCCACGCCTGGAAATCTCTCAATCAGGCCCTCTGGTTGCATGGATCCCAGCGCTGCCACCACACGGCCCGTGACATCGCTAATGAGTAATCAGATCTCTGCCGCCCCCTTAAAGCCCCCTCTGATCATGTCTCCGCCTGTGTCTCCCCCATTTGAAGTTTTGGCAGTCTCCCACTCACAACCGCCACCCCCCAGAAGTCTCTCTGATTGCAATCAATGAAAGCACCTTCTCATTCTGTCAGCTTCATTTTCAGCCCCTTGAGACCAGTTAATGCCTAATGCTTAGTGACAGGGTGTATCGTTGGTGGAAAGCTATCGTTTCTTATACCTTTAAGGGACACTATGCTGCGACGTCCACCGCCACGCGTTCATAGCTAGTCTCATATTCAATGGGCCTCTACTAGACAATGAATCAGTGCTTTTTCTCATCTGTAAAATGACGCTTATCTTCATGGTGCAGGTTATGTGTTCTGAATGGTACTACAAAGCCTTCTGTGCTTCTCCTCTGAGGTTGGCACTATGGAAAGGTGACTCATACTTTACCATCCTGTAGGTCAATACCCTATAAATCAACATGCTCCCGTTGACCATTATTTCTCAAATGTTTTGGGGCCGGGGACCACTTTGACATAGCAAACTTATCAGGGAATCCCCAACAATTAGAGCGCCACTCAAGCAAGATAAAAATAGCATGGAGTTTACTATGTTCTTAATGGTGTAAGACTGAAAGAATCAAGTTTTGGTATTTGCATGGAACATTTTAAATGTCGACCTCTTGGTAAGTGCACACATTCTGCAATTCTACACATTTTTCTATCAGGCAGAAAGACAACTTTTCAGTTTTATAGCTTCAATTACAATTAACTAACTAAATTGGGGTGTAATAGAATACTATATTGAAAACTGCTCTGTGAACGTCCCAGGTCCACTTTGGGTTAACAATATAAAATGTTATTGATGAATAATATTACGTAGTATTTTATTACACCCTCTTAACTTATTCCACGGATCCCTTGGCCAAAATCCCCTAAATCGGTTAATGTTTAATGTAATAAAACCAGACAACCAAGGGGCCCAAGTATACTATTTTTAGAATCACTGTCACAAACTAAACATAACATATTAAACATAAATCTGGGACACTCACATAAGAATGATATGTTTGGTATGGTTACATAAGACAGAACGTTTCTTAACATAACTGCCCAGTGTTTCCATGTTTCTTTATCAAGTGAAATCTAATTACTGAGGTGTAGGTTAAATTATTTCATAATTTTTATAATGCATTGTGGTAAGCAGCAGCTTTCCTGTGTTGTAAAGGTGTGGGCGTGCCCTAATAACAGAAAGGTGTGGGCGTACCCCAATAACAGAATGGTGTGGACGTACCCCAATAACTGAATGGTGCTCGACCCACGGGTCTACCCTGACTCCCCAGTTAAACCTTACCCTTATCTTTTTCTAAGACACTCAAAGGGATGGTAGAACATTGTCTGGCCGGGCAGGCATAGGCTTAATCAATTTAGTCTCTAAACCAATCAACTCCCACAACGCCTTCCTCCAAGTGTCTTGGGCACCTACATGTCAACGTAGTGGGACAGCTAAATGATACTACATTGACTGGAACATGCCGCTCATTGCTTCATTAGGTTTCAGGTTTCAAGATTTATTTGTCAGATGCACCGAACAACACAGCGTCATCCTGCACAATGAAATTCTTGTGACATGGCACCTGACAACTACGTAGCGAGAGTTAAGAAGAAGAGTATATAAGAAAAAATATAGTTAGACAGAAAATAATAATAAAATAAAGCAACAATATACATAACACTGTACACTAGCTGCAGTTTAAGAAAGAGTGACTGTCAACTAGCAGCAATCTGGGTAGTATTATTGAACATTTAGATATGGCAAGTATGGCAGTAATATACGTAACAGTGTGAACTGGCAGCAATTGGTAGAGTTATTGAATATTATAGATACATATGAGTGCAATAAGCTTATGAATTGTGGCATAGCACACTAAAACTTCACTGTGATTAAATCATCAACAATATTGTAGCATATTGATTGAACATTGTATGTATTGTACCAGGAGCTAGGTATCTTTTGCTTCATATAATGTGACTGCTAAATTATGCTTAGAAAAGCATTTTTGGGAGTTTTTTTTAGATTAGATTCAACTTTATTGTCATTGAACAGTATAAGTACTGTACAACAAAATGCAGTTAGCATCTAACCAGAAGTGCAAATAGAGGAGAGCAGAAAATGTACACGTATTTACTGTATGTATATTATAAGTGGAATGTGCAGATGTGCAGTGAAGGCAAATTCAGCGTGAAAGGCAATACTAAATGTGCAATTAAGGCAAATAGAGGAAGGCAGAAAGTATTGGGTATAGTGAATGTTACAAGTGGGATTATAGTTGTTCAGGTACAAATGGCAAATTTTTAAATGACATTTCAGATGTGCAAACGAGGCAAATAAAGGAGTAATATAGTATGGTAGCATGAGCAACGGGAATGCAGAGATACAGGACGAAAGAGCAACGGGAAAAAGTGGGGACCTTAGCCGCACTAAGGTCCCCAAGGTAGATGTGTGTGTAACAACTATAAAAAAATAAAAAAAATAAAAATGCAAGCACAATGGCAATTCTAAATGTGCAAGGGTTTTTAGTGTTTGTGTCAAAGGTCACCAGGAATTCATCAACATGGATACTGTTCACCTTACTGCACTGTGTTACATTCATATTTATTATGGGAATTTCTCCCAAGTAAGAAAATAAGCGACATTAAGTGATTATGTCTCAATGTAATAATGGTACAGTACGAATGTTTTGTTATTTTAGATACAATGACTTTTTGTGCTTGGTTGTGGTCAATTTGCAGTGTACAAATTATTTTTTATAATTATTGCAATTATGCCTGCAATAGAATCCAATTACCTACACAAGGTTAATGTGGTAAGGTCACTCCCATGGTATGATATAGCCACTCACACCAAGCACAGCTTTG
Organism: Esox masquinongy; assembly: GCA_016801175.1. Taxonomy (NCBI): domain Eukaryota; kingdom Metazoa; phylum Chordata; class Actinopteri; order Esociformes; family Esocidae; genus Esox; species Esox masquinongy. The sequence continues at coordinate 13,974 of JACXGI010010394.1, forward strand.
AACGGTTGTGCCAGACTGTAGCGTGGGGGATGCAACCTTTTCCAGTTGTACTAATGAAGGTTTAGCTTGCTAAATGTTGTGTTTGTTTTTGACAAAAACAAAAGGTTCACCACATATGTGATGAATACATCAGTATATTTAACCCAGTGGGATTATTCTGTGATTTCCCTGTCATTCTCAATAATGTGACAGTAATCTAGTCAGCACCTTTGCGAGCACATTTCAAGCAAGGCTTTTGACATGTTGTGAGGCATCACTGATTTACATTGGCCTTCGAACATTTTTAAACACATTCATTAAACATAAACGTCTCAGATTAATGTTTACTACATAACATCTACCCCTTAGTCCAGGTTGTATGAATATAATACCTGCTTCTGCATAAAAATTAACTGACATGATATCGCATTTTGGCTATTTACAACACAACAAAAAAAATTAAATTGACTAATGAAAATTAATTGGTCTCTCATTCCAATCATTCTGTAGGCCTTAAAAGCACAATAGTGTGAATCACTATTTCAGTGAATGTGGCATGTTCAAGTAAAGGATTATTAAACATCTCTGGGATATTGTGGATGGCAGTGTAGTTTCACCAGTGTTCCAGCCGGGGCACCTCCAGTAACCCAGATAAAGTGTGCCACAAACCCCCCTCTGAGACAGGCAACAGCATTTCAATGTGCCACATCAGCCCAAATTCAGCTGTCTCCGTGGTTATCTCCGTATGTCCTTTTTCTGTGGATGTCAGTCCCGAACGTGAAACAAACAAAACACTTTTGACAACGGCAGCAACCATAGAAAAACTGCCTGAACCGAAGGAAAATAAGTCAAAGAAAATGCTTATCTTCTTAGAAGGATGATCTCATTATAGAATCTCATGACCGTTGGTTTTCTAAAGCATGACCCGAAGCGATGGGATTCTGCATGGTTCAGTCATTTATCCAGTGCCAAGCGCCTCTCCTGTCCCCTCATTTCTGAATAACCTGTCTCTTCCATGCCTCAATCTTTTTCCTGGCCTTAAATCGTTTGCCATTTCCTCACAATTTTACCCCGACAAACAAACACATTTTTGTCAGCTTGCCTACCTACTTACACATAAGGAGCAAACACGCCATGGGGTCTTTTGTTTGATATACATTGTTCAGAAATGAGCTGATCTCTGACGGAAAGGGGAAAACCTGATTATACAATAGCTCCATCATAGAACCTTGCACACACCCTGTACGTTTAGCCTGGGTAGGCTTTGGACTGAGTGTTTTTGGATTACCTCTGAATCAGTCTTCACACTGCCATCACGCATTTGGTCTGTGATATTGAACAAAATGAGAATCATGTCCAATTGTAGTTCCAAATGTCTTAACTGAAATGGGACACAAATGGCTTTGCTGAATGTGACACAAGTGTAGTTCTTAGTGCGTGAGTTACATCTTATGCTGCTAATGAAAGAAAGCTACATAACATCTCTGTATTTGTGTTCTTATGAATATATTTCTGTTACTACCCTTGGAGTCATCAGGGTCTGGGTAGAGGGAAGGGTGCCCCCTGCTGGAACTTCCCACAAAACCCTTCTGAAAGAGTTGATTTCCTTTTCAGCCAGACCCAGAACTCTGGACCTATGCCAGGTGACTATAGTATGCTGTCTTCTTATAGCTTGTTGAAAAACTAGTATAGCGTTCAATACATGACTAAATCAGCAATAATGACAAAATTAATTAATAAACATCTAATTCCACAAACATAACTAACAAAAAGGTAATATAAACAGTAAAATAAATAAATGCACATATAAATAAATAGAATAATGCACACATAAATAGAACAAGTATTATTTAAATAATTATTCCCACTTTTATCTGTCATATATTTCATATCAGCATTTTTTCCTGAAATATGAAAATGATGTCCACCAAATGTATGTGGGTTCAGTACCAAAACTTAAATATTATTTTATTTGCTTGGGGTTCAGTATTTCAGAAGAGCTGAAACTGTTTAAGTCTTGGAAGTGGTACAGTACTGAACGTGGTACAGTACTGAAAGGTGTGACCGTAATGGCACAGCGGTTAATTATCTGCACCAATGTTTTGTCAGTGGTCACCTCCTTATTAATCACACTACCCCTCAACAACACAACACACCACACAACCTGAAGACAACATACCTCAGAGGTTGGTGGTGAACAGTGCACACTGTTTTAGGAAAATCATTACTACATAGGTGAATCTCATTGCACCCACACCCACTGAGCACACCTTCAACCAGTTGTGCCAGTCTATAGCCTTGAGATGAGTTATACCCTATCCCTAACCTTTTAACCTAACTCCTAACTTTAACACTAACCCTGGATCCCAGCAGAAAACCCCTGTGAGTCTCTCTTGAAAAGAAAATCTGCTAAAATACTGAAATACAAATACAGAAATTAAGTAATGTAAATAAACATAACTAAAGTGTGAATAATTTGATAATAGATAAGGCACACAAATCATATTGGCAGTGAGTAGCATAAGCCTGCATAGAGCAGAATGACAACAGAAGGCACAATGGTATCACATGCACATTATGTAAACCTGTATGCAATAACTGTCAAGGGATTCTGATTAGCCCTAAATAAAAGCAGCTTTTCGTGTAGGATTACCTTGAAGGTTTCTTGGTTGCACAGTGCAGACACAGCAATGGACCACAAGGAGCTAATAACAAATCTACCAGATCTTGTTGTTAAAAGGTACAGATCAGGAGAGGATTATAAAAGAATTTCAAAGGTACTACATGAATCATGGAACACTGTGACGACCATCATAAAGAAAACTGCTGCCCTCTGGCAGCTAAAGTTAAAGACGAATTTCCCCTTTCAACAAGACAACAATCTGCATCACACTGCAAAATCAACCAAGGAATGGCTCGCATAAAGCCAGATCAATGAGCCTGGATATTAACCTAGAAAGTATGTGGACTGACCTAAAGAGAGCTGTGCACAAGAGACCCCCTTGCAATATGAACAAGCTTGAAGTATTGTGCAATGAAGCGTTGCAAAAATCCAGGTATGCTAGGTTGATAGAGACCTATCCAAAGAGACTGACTGCTGTAATCCAAGGAAAAGCTGCTTCCACATAGTTTAAATTTGGCGGTGTTTTTTTAAAACTATCATTTTGTGGAGAAATAATATATTTATTTTTAACTTAAATAATGTCAGTTACAATATCTTATTAAAGGCAAAAAAAGGTCTGTCGTGAGCCTAGTTGTTAGGAGATGATTTGTCCAGGCACTGAGGTAATAAGTCCAGAAATGGATGGAGAGTGAAAATAACATGTCAGATTAGGCGGCATTACGTTTAGCTCGTCATGTTATTCCCCAGATGAGTGGAGCGAGGGGAGAAAATCCAACTAAATCATATATAGCCCACGGCCAGCTCACATATTACATCTTTCCTCCCAATTAACCAGAGAGGAAATAAGCTAACAATAACAACGTTGTTTTTTTTTTTAATGATTGTCTCTCATTTCCCTAGTCCTTTTCCTGTTGTCTTAAAGAGAACTTCACCCACTCCCTGTTGCCAGGTGAACACCACGGGTGGCAATGATTGACATGCCTTTGAAAACACCATTATGCGAGGTGAAGTGGAAACAAATAGCTTCAAAGATGGGGGTGTTTAAAGGGGTTGTGGGGGCTGGGTGGGCTGGGTGGGCTGGGTGGGCTGGGTGAATTCCAGCAGTAGACCTGACTGGGGACAAGGATGGCAGGCATCAGTCAGAGAGGCAGGCAGGGTTTCTGTCACGGCTGGTGATTATTACCATGGCTTGTCATTATTTCCACATTAGAGAAATCCTTGGGAGAATGTGAGGCTAATCACACTGCATGTGCCTGTTGTAGGTGAGTTACCTGCTGATAAGAAAACTAAGCAGACATTTTATTACTTAAAGGTGCACACACACACACACACACACACACACACACACACACACACACACACACACACACACAGAGTCAGGGCATGGTCAGACACAGTGTGACAGAAACGTGGACCACACTCACCCCCTGTCGTTGATCGCTCTCAGATTGCAGAGACATTGAAGACATAGGAATGGAAGATGCCTGTCTCTCTCCTGAGCTCTTTCCTTCTCTTTCTTAATGGCCTCTAATGTGAAACATCTGCTCCTGTCCAGCCACAGCAAGAACGTTTAGTTAGCATCAGTTAGTGTTAGTTTTATGAAAACCCAGAGGTTTGTTCCATTTGCCCATGCCGCATTAGCTATTTAGCTATGCAATGCCCTTAGCCCTTACCTTCTGAGTCTAGCCTTAGCCCTTGCATCCAGATGCTAGCCTTAGTCCCCTGGTCTATTCAGATGGAATAACTATCCCTATCATAGAGGTCAGAGGACATCACAACTCTGGAAACCATATCTTTACAAGCTAAATCACACCAGAGAGGCATTCATGATGGTGTTCACATGACATTGTTGATGAGCAACATTTATCAACTGCAGTCTCAGCAGTAAGTCAATGTAGAAAGAAGGTTGTGTGTTAATCACTAATTGTTATTGTAATTATTTTACTAACTTATATTGAAACGTTTTAGGTTGAAATGGTAAATGCTGAATGAAAGATTTGGTCCTGTCGATGAAAAAACATACGGTAATCTTCTAGAAAATAGTAATAAACACAGAGGTTCCTAAGGACTTACATCCCTTAGACTGGAGGTATGTATTGGTTCATTTTTGAAAGGGATAATTTTGTATATAAATCAGAATTTCTAACAGTTTCCCAACAACCCCATTATCATTGATTTCATAGTTGGTCCATCAGTTACCTCTGTGGAAGTAAACAATAATCATGCTTTCTAAGTATTATTCCTTATTTCACAGTAATAGCTCAGGTCTGGCCAAAGCCGTCATGAACGTTGGCCTAGTTGGGTTTTGGAGCTGGGTGCTTCATTAAGTATGTACGTAAGTAATAAGTAAACGTGTGTCCCTCACAGAACCGGCCACCATCAGCAACTGGCCTGACACCCTTGACCACTAGGCCATCTGCCACCTGATCACGCCCCTTCCAAAGGTCTTAGACCAACACAAGGGGAAAGGTGTGTGTCCGCAGCCCCCCCCCACGTAGTGCTATACTTACTAATGGACCATGAAAGACTACTTTAACGATGAGGCGGATAGCTCAGATATAGGAATACAATGATTAAGACATTTCCGTTATTATATTCAGGTAGGATAAGTAACCTTTTCACAGAATGGGATTACAGAATTTGCAATTGTATTAGAACTGATATGTCAACACCACATTTACATATGAAAAATGTTTAACTCATGAAACTGCACATTTCAGTGTGCAACTAAAATTCCTGTGATGTGAAAACATTATTATTTGCACATGTGTAAATGTGGTAGTAAAATGTGATATCTAAATGTAATACATGTGAAATATGTTCAAAGTTAAGCGCAACATAAGAAAACTACAATATGTCACATTTTGGACATGTATTGTCTTTTGCAAAGAAATGTGTGGGTGCGTGTGTGTGTGTGTTTGTGTGTGTGTAAGTGCATGAGTATGTGAGTGAAGTGAGTGTGCACTGAGAAATCAGTATGTGATGTTTACTAAAGCATAATTGTGAGATGAGGAGTTTGAGACATCGCTATCTTAAAAAAATTGAATAACAAATTCTCACACTGGGAAACAAAGAATAAAGCATCTATTTTATTAGGAAAAGTGCCAACTCCAATCTTTTCATGTCCAATCACTCAACCCTTAAATTACAATGTTTTATATTCTCTTTAATGTGACAACATATCCATTTGTAACAAATGAAAACCTATGGTGGTAGCACTATTGAATGACACCCCATTGCATTTTAAAAGACTGTTAGAAGCTGGCAAGAGTATCCATGACATTTAAAAAAGAGATCTCCAAGACTGATTTTAGGAAAGTCACAATTCCACTAAATCATTCATATATGAGTGGCTTGACAACATCCATAACACAACCTGAATCTCTAAATGAGCCTCGTCAGGGTGATGGACTGGTGTTTATTATTTTCTTTCTTTCAGATTCCTGACACATTCTAAGCAGGAGATGAGCCAACAAAAACAATATCCTGTCTGAGCACTTCCTGGAGAAATGTGTCACACAGGCTAGTCCCCTGCTGGATGAACAGGGACACAACTCTTAGTTGACTCTCTGACTGAAATGGGCTGTTATACCTCTATCAAGCCATATCTGTAAGCCATATCTCCCTGTCCTCACCAGGACAGGGATAGCAGTTGAGTTGGTGTAGAGGAAATGGCAGGGGGTGGAAAAATAACTGTCATTATCCTAATAGATTCTAACTGAAACCAAATTCACTCCTCTTCAGAAGGTTAGAAACAAAAGACAATCTAGTGTTAGTGCCCCCCCCCCACACACACACATGCCTGTCTTCTTTCTCTCTCTCAAGCACACATACACACACATACACACACACACACACACACTAAAGGCCAACAGGATACAGGTTAACTGGACTGACAAGCCGTTGGTCTTAGTGAATAGCATGTGTGTGCTGTTCCTAGGGGCTGGAGGGCTGCATGACTCTCACACAATGGCCACTGTATGATCTTCAGAGGAATTCAACGACCAACACGTGTGTGCCATGTGGCTGACAGGCTGACTGACAGTCCACCCAGTCACTCCCAAACGCTGTGCCGTAATTGGGGAGGCCCACTCTCTTCCCTGTCAAACCAGGGGAACTCAACACTTCGACCCTGTCATCCACATATAAAGCTCACCTTCTCATTCGCACGCCCTCTAACTAAATTCCCCACAGAAGACAGTCATCTTTGAGTTGAGCTGAGTAGTGTCAGCCCTAGAATGACTTACAGATGGGGGGTACTGGTGATTTGGCTCCCTGACCCTTATTGGAATAGTTATATCATGCAGTCTGATTGACCTGAAGGAATGAAAATTACTTGTGACTATCACACGTAAACACACACACGCACACACACACATGCGCACACGCACACACCCATTGGAAGTATGCTAACAATTGAAGATGATAAAAGATGATTGTTGAACAGTTAATCGTCCACTCATGTCTAATTTTCCAGGCATTACTTTAAGAAAAGCAAATATGACGACGGTCACTGAGAATTTGAGATGCAGCATCTGCCACTTTTCTATGTTCTAATGCTTGTATCTTTTCAGGCATTGGGTTTCACACTCCTTTCATTTACTTACTAATAATGTTGATATTGTAAGCACTCCATCAGGGTTTGGGATTTTTCTCTATCAAAATTTACCATAACTGAGATGTCCTAGCATCATCGTTTTGATTCGCTGTTTGTAATTATATTTAAAATAAAAATGGTGAGGAAATAGGTGAGTTAGCTACAAAGCATTAATTATGTATGTATAGTAGCTAGCATTAGCTCTGGGTAGTTGTTGGAGGATTAGCCTAGTTGTGGTAGCTGGCTAGCAGTAGCTGTGGGTAGTTGTTGGAGGATTAGCCTAGTTGTGGTAGCTGGCTAGCATTAGCTGTTTGGGGTCAGTCTAACTGAGCGGCCACTAGGCTAGTTGTGACATGATGGGAGAGACAGGCAGAACACCAGCTCTGGGCCTGGTTATTTGAGCTCCATTAGGCTTCATGGCAAATTATATCCTAATACCTGTTGTCACAGCGGATTCACTGGAGTGAGAGCGCTTATCTGAGCCACAGGGGCTAAAAACCACCCCCGCTGCACAACAGTGTAGCCTACACACACACACATACACACACAGACACACACACACAAACACACACACATGTTATATATGTTGTTGGGCTGAATCCACACACAGCACAAATTACCCTCTTTCCATCAACCGCAATAGACTAACCTGTCTCTCACCTACATTTGTTCTAGGGGAACGGACACAGGAAGAACATGCACATACTGCAGGCAGCATTAGTAGGCCTATAGCCATTTTTTACTTTTGCCATTGTTGTTGTCTACATAGTGGATAGTTGTAAAGTAGATCTCTGCTCCTTTCAGTTAGTGATTACAATCTATTGGACAATGTAGGAGCTCCATTAATGGGAAATCTGTGATTAGGAAAATGATTAGGGATTTATTTGGGGTTTATTAATTATATTAACCCATTGATTATTGGTGAACAAAATAATTAAGTGCCTCAAAAGCTTTAAGTGTACAATTGTACAAAAAAAAAATGGAATGTTGACTTACTTATTTTTTTTTGTCCACCTCCCTTGAGCCTGGCTAAGTGACTGTCACGTGCCAAGCACCCTTGACTGTTAAGCCTGGATAGAGTTCTGACCAAACCCCACCCCCCTGCTTTAGGTTTCACGGAAAATGATCGGGATACCCTGTCAGCTGTATGCCGTCTAGGAACGCCTTTACCCTCACAATAATATATTTACAAGTTGGAGCAATGTTCCTCAAAAATAGGACACAATAAGTAACCCCTCCTCATACCAAAGGCGATCATTATTTCAAACCACCACAGATATTGAACCAATACATATCTCTAGCTGTTTCAGCTGCGCTAAAGACAAATTGGAACATTCCAGTGGGGAACAGTCAGGGCCCTCTATACCCTCAGAGAGGGCCTTAGGATAGATACAAATCTATGTATATTTTTATATATTATAATTTGCAACTAGACAAGCCTAGTTCAGCCGGCCTGCAATAGAAAGTGTTGATGATTGTTGCCCACCCGAGATTCGAACGCAGGTCAGCCACGTGAAAGGCAGTGTCTCTAACCACCATGCCACAGAGCTATACGTTTGCTGAGTGTCGGTATAGCCACCGTTGTGTTAAACGGAGTAATGTTTCTTATTAAGTTTACCTCCACCACAAATTGCATTTATGAACTGTATGGCTTTTGCCACTGGCTTTTTTAACAGCTTATTAACCATTCATGAATGACATTGATAGAGTATCTATCAATATAGGTGACGATAACTGACTTCTTCGTCAAGTGAAAAGATGAGAGAATCATGTAGTCAGCAAAGTTTCTTTTGCTCATCTATCCTGAACATATCCTGAGACATAATTTGAAAATCCACCAGAAGCAGTCGCAATATAACAGAAAACAGTTTCATTTTAGGCTTCCTATAACGTAACTACTGAAGGTTGTAGCCAGTGAAGTTTTTGTCTATCCTGAACAAATCCTCTTTTGCCACTGGCCATTTTAACAGCTAATTAGCCATTCGTGAATGATATTGATGCACTATCAATACAGGTGACGATAACTGACTTTTTCGTCAAGTGAAAAGACAAGAGCATTGTGTAGCCAGCGAAGTGTTTGTCTATCCTGAATGCTTCCTATTACGTAGCTACTGAAGGTTGTAGCTGGTGAAACTTTTGTCTGTCCTGAAAAATCCTAAGGTATAACTGTGATAGGAGTCGAACGCGGGACCTGTTGTTCCGTAGTCCACATCTCTAACCACTATGCTATTTAACGAGGGTCAGCCAGGCAGTCAGTCAGTCAATAAGAACGAAAGGAGGGAAGGAAGGAAGGAAGGAAGGAAGGAAGGAAGACTTTCGTTCTTCTAGGCCGGCTCCGCTTACGCGGTCCGGCAAAAGGAAAGGTTAATATTCAAGAGAAAAAAATATCCAATCAGAATTTTTCTTTGGTAGTATCTTGGTAGAAATTATCTAGCTGTGTTCAACGCTCATTGGCTTGACCCTTAGGTTTTGAATAAAAGGCACCAGCCAATGTCATAGACATTGACTTTAATTAGAGCAGCATTTTGGAATGACAGTAGAATCAATCAATCATAAATTGTCTGGTAATTGGTGGGACAATTGTGTAATGCCTGAAGGCCCTCTAGAAGGCCTAAGTATATGTCACTAATTTAGAGCCAATAGCGAGCCTTATCTTGTTTTCTCAGGCTTGAGCCTAGCTAGCTAGCTAGCTTTTTGCAGTGAGTGTATGCACCGATGGTGATAGCTCTAGCTGTCAGCCCTGGCTTTGATCTCAATCGATAAAGAACTTATTTCGGATTTAAAATCAAATGACAAGCAGTATGAACCTGCCATTGCCCATTTCATAAAGAAAGACAAGAGAATGGACTTTATTTTTAAATTATATTCATCATGGTGAGTGGACTTTGTTTTCATCTACATCTTGCTTTTTGTTGCTATGTAATTCTTATAATATTGAATACAATGTGTAAAATATTATTTCAACTTTAGATCACTGGTTGTGTTGCGGTAAAAACAAAGGTAATGATGTTGCAATTGGAAGTGCATGGGTACATGACATTTCTTGCTGTGGTGCATTTTTTTATTGTTGCTTGCTGGACATCGAATACAGCGTAACTTTTTTCTCTCTGACAGCATAATGTCCGTGGTCTTGAAACAATGAGTGGTTGTGTGGTTGAATTTATTCCACCACTATTTGAGTGACTGTTTTGGCAAATGTTTCTTTCAAATGACACAACCGTATTTTCTTCTATCTTGGTTCCTGCTATCGATATTTGCAACCATTGTGTACGTTTGCTGTTTCTGAGTTACAGACGAGGCGTGGCTTAGGACCGTTTGACTCTGTCATCAAAGAATTTCTTCTCCTACATAGGCCTGCAAAAGAATGGTCTCAAGTCATGCTCTGTACAAGCAGGCATCCAAGTTCTCTATCTATATGTATATGACGTCAGATCTTTTTCTGCTACTGAGGGCCAAGCTCCAATGGTCACGGTTCGCCACTGCATTCAACACACCATAAAGATGGGGAATGCTTGCTGCTAACAAGCATTCAGGAAACCAACGTAATCAGGGAAAAACAACCTTAAGTTCAAGGGGGTTGGTATTTGATATGGGGTGTTGTTGGGTTGTTATGGTGAGGACAGAATATGAGGAGGGAAGGAAACAAGTTTGCTACATTTGGAAGGGGTTGGACCAGGGACACAACTAGACACAATCTGTGCACACCCATATTTAGCAATTTTACCACCATAGACTGCCCAAGGTTTCATGTTTACAAAAGGCTTCAAAATGGCTCATCACACACACCAGCACTCACACACATAGATGCATGCACACGCACATTGAACCTTCACACCAAATGTGCACATACGATTAACACTAACACACACACACACTACAACAACTGGCTCACAGACCCTCCAACAGTGAAGAGATGACAGAGAGCAATGTCCCAAACTATGTAGAGCAAAAGACAGTTATCACAACCTCTGTCATATTCCTGAGAGACAGTTAACACAATCTGTCATATTCCTAGGAGAGTGAGAGATGTAGAAAAAAAATCTTCTGGGATTGGTTTAAGTAGACTCCGACTAGCAACTCCTTTTTAGTTTTTAGAGAGAATACAAAGAATGAAAGCAAGTGAAGAATACAAAGAGATGGAGATGGAATCCTCCTGATGAAGGAACACTGTCACAAACCCTGTCTGTCATTCATCAGATACAGAAAAATTGAAACAGTTTGATGGGAGTGAGAGAATCAGTAAGTTCACCACAAAGATAATCATCCATTTCTTTTGTGTTTAAAATCCTTGAATGCTGCTACACCTACTCTGTCGAACGCACACTCTCTCAAATCACCCTGACAGCTACTCCTGCCTGGCAGTAAAGTTCCTGAACAGGGCAAAAGTTCACTCCACTGGGAGTCACCCCAAATGGGCTTCCCCATTCTCCATTCCTTTATAATGATGTGCTGTGTCAGTACAGTGAGCATCAAGGGAAACTACATTATATTGAGCTTTGATTCATACTGAAAACATGCACACTTTCTCAGGCCCTCGGTGACTTGTACTGAGAAATCTCAAAGCAATGGAGAGGAGGGAATGTCCAATGGCAGGAAAGGGCCAGCTTTAAACATATGCCTGGTTAAAGGTTGGGAATTAAGGCCTGCAGAGCATTACAAGGAATGGAAACAAGAGAAATAAGCTAAATACATGTATTACAATGAAGCAAAACATTTCAATTAACCAAAATATTTCAGAGAAACAAAATATTTGAAAGGTCTACAAAATATGTAAGATGGAAAATATTTAAAAGAAGCAAAATATTCAAAATAAACTTAACATTTCAAAGGAGCTTAATAAGCCGGTGAAGAAAAATATTACAAAGAATCTCAAAAACACATGCAGTCCATCGGGCTAGAGTGTCTGCACAAAGGTTAAGGATAGCACCCACATAATGCAGACATTAGTTTTCTTCAATTGCTTAAGCACAATTTTGAAAACAGGGCCCGGTTTTTCGAACCCCTTCACACAATTAGCACAACACTGCACCAAAGTAGCACAACACCTCAGATCATTTGCAAAATGGAACACTTTTGTCAAAACTATACAATGTCTTATAAAAACCTTATTTTGTTGTCATAACATAAACCCAACCATCATATGGTCTGATTCTGTTTGAATTAGTTAAACACTCCTGTGCTCAACCTAAAACACTTTTAGCATTTACACAGAGAAAGTGTAAAAATAAATTCACCAACACCACAACACCAATTGTGCAGACTAATAAAAATATTTATTTATTTTCATGTACTCAAGTCAGTCAATACTGAACATTTCAACAAAACATTCATACAGTATTATTGAATGTACCATCGTACTGTAAGCTTACAGTAATACTGTAACATAAATTACATATCCAGTTCAGTACCGAATTACAGTTTTTCCTCGATTGTTTACACACATTTTCTGAAAGAATGCCTCATATTCTCAGAACTCTACACACAAATCAAAAAACACACACACAATGGGCAAAACCCCTCAATTCTCCTGCAAAATGAAACTTTACATTCAAAACAATGTTATTTCTTCTCAAAATGGTATTTTGTTTTCAAATGACACACACAAACCATCAAATGAACAGAAATTCATAAGAACCAGTTGAACACTGATGTGCTCAATGTAAAACACTATGATGAATGGAAAACACTTCTTCTCCATTCATTATAATGACCTAGGCCTTTTTTTTTGTTCAGTGTTACACTTACTACAGACAGTACATACATAAGTGTGTTGTAAAATATTTGAGAATATTGTTTTTATACTCAGAACACACAAATACACAGTAACAAATATATTTTATTTGTCCCACAAAAACAATGTACACAGTGTACATCCCATTCCCAACCAACACAAAGTTGCACATACACTACA